>CALNHX010002487.1:0-177290 GCA_940337035.1 Agriotes lineatus | reverse complement strand
ATGTATAGGTGGTTGTATATTTCGGTTTGCGGAAAGTTCGTTCTCCACATTTCGTTCCCCACATTTCGTACCCCACATTTCGTTCCGGGGATATTTCGTCTCCCTACATCTCGTACCCGGAAACTTCGTTCCCGAGCGAGCTCAATTTGTCTCTTAGATTACACGGTGTTGCAATACGAGTACAGCGATCGGAATGCAGTTGGAAAAATGAAATATATTTTAATTAATTTATATATTATAATATACTGATAAGAACTATATACAGTATGTCCCCGGATTGAGTTTACAAGAGGGAACTAAATTTTATTTTTAGTTTTACCAAAGAGCATATTATGCTCTTTGGTTTTACATAAAAATGTTATAGGAATTATAATTCGTGCTTGGTTTGTAGAGAATTTTAAGAAAATTTTCAGTTTTCAGAAACAAGTCGGCCTTGACAGTTTCTTTTCAGGTAAACTACTCTTTTTGTTCATGATACGGCAAAATATTACAAAGAAAAGTTGTTCAGAATGAGAAATTATGGTCCTATAAAAAATATTACGAAGATACGTACTTCGATTAAACTCTCATTTTTAATAAATACAATTTATTTTGTTCTTATCATAAATAAATTAATTAAAATATCTTTCATTTTCTAACTGTATTCCGATCGCTGCACTCGTTTTTCAACGCCCTGTAATCTAGGAGACAAATTGAGCTCGCTCGGGAACGAAGTTTCCGGGTACGAGATGTGGAAAGACGAAATATCCCGGAAACGAAATGTGGGGTACGAAATGTGGGGAACGAAATGTGGGGAACGAACTTTCCGTATCCCGTATATTTCATTATATTCTCCTTATTCTATCCTTAATAATATATAAATTAATTAACAAGTGACAGTATTAGTAGTAGCATTATTTGTGGGGAGACTCATAGGCCTTCCAACCCCATCGACAAGGTCTAGGCATAAAGAGTACCAGGTACCTTAGTGCTACTTAGAATTTTGCTAAGACTAAGGAGTTCCAAACCTAGCAAGGGATCTTTTACGTGCTACACATCGCAGTAACATGGGACCCACGGCTTTACATGACTTCCGAATGAGGGCATTCTGTAGAGGTTTCTATTCGCATTTTTTATTTATAAAAACCTCACCGGGATCGGGTATCGAACTCTCGACCCTTAGATCAGTAGCCAGAATGCTTACCACTGAGCTATGGAGCCCAGCTTAACAAGTGATAACTAATTTTGTTAGGTGACTTTGAAAATTGACGCTACCACTGCTCTTAAGCGCACGGTGAAGGGACAAGAAAACCTCAAATCTCGTCTTGACGTTTCGTGCACGATATAGTCGGGTGACTGACATCAAGCAAAAAAGTTCCGTGGTCGGAGCTAGTTTGTGCAAACTTGAGGTTTGTTATCTGTCGTAATTTGCGTAATATTGAAATAATAGACGCTTTGTGTGAGTGTCAAGTAACACGCTACACAGAAAATTAATAAAGCTTTAGAATGAAATATAGTGAGGATTAGTTTGCTCTTATTTATTATATTTCTAATAAAATATGATAGTAGTTTGTATACTAATGCACTGAAGTTTAACTTTTTATCACAAATGTGGATTTAGTTGCCGAGGCCCGTAGGGCCAAGGCAAATTAACCACATGAGGGATAATAAGGAACTTCAGTGCCGAGGTGTACATTATGCTTTATCTGAAATCGAGAAATCGTGAAATTATAACATTTTATCCAACTTTTGTAGGTTATGTTGACGTCGGTAGACATTTATCTGTCGCCTCGCCACATACAAAAAATTCGTAAAACAATGGATTACTTCACTGCCGACTTCTCGTATTTTAATGACGATTTCGGCGTACTTCACTCCCGATTTCAAATAATAACTATTTAAGTCACAAGGAATGTAAGGACCTATTAACATTTGAGGTAGGCAAGTACAAGCCAAGACGAAGTCGCGGCTTGTTGCCAGCCGAAAATGTTAATAGGCGATACATTCCGAGTTATCTTATTATATTTTTCCCGCTGCTTATCAAAAGTTTCCTAGATTTTTGAAAAAATCGTTTGGTTTGTAACCTGTCACCAGGATTAATTTCACCTATGAGTGTCACATGTCACATAAACACTTGCAAAACAAAACGTCTAAATCTGCATCTTGCTTTGCTAATTTTATTATACTAGGAACTTAATAATAATACTAAGTTCCGTTGTCAAGAAAAAGCAGCAAACAAATATAATCACCGACTTACACGTTTTGTTACTAAGGCTGTATCACTGACTTACATGATCAGCAGCTGGAAAAAGTTTTTTTTATTATACCTGCATCAGAATCGCCGTTTAAAGCACGCTTGAGCGTGCGAATACAGGCGATTAAAGCTCGCCGAGCTTTAAAGGTTGTCAAGGAAACGACTGAATGCAACAACGGACATGGACGCGACAAAAACGTAAATAATTCTCGTAACTATAGTAGCAATTATTATGCCCTCTCGTTTTATCACGACAAAAATAATTTCGAAGTTTTTAGTGCGTAATTTATTTCCAGTATTGGAGGTATAATAAAAAATAGCGTAAAGTATTCGTCGATAACTAGTCTTTAAAACACTTGCTCTATTTCGAGCACTCTGGCTACGCCGTCGTGCTCGAAAACTCGCGCGTGTTTTAAAGACCTTGTTATCCACTCATACTTTAATATACTAATTAATTATACTTGCATCAGAATCGCCGTTTAAAGCACGCCTGAGCGTGCGAATAATGGCGATTAAAGCACGCCGAGCTTTAAAGGTTGTCAAGGAAACGAGGTATATAGGTAACATTATAACTTCATCGCTATCTTTATTTTGCTGACACGACTGAATGCAACAACGGACGCGTACGAGACAAAACGTAAACAATTCTCGTAACTATAGTAGCAATATTATTATGCCCTCTCGATTTAACACTACAAAAATTATTTCGAAGTTTTTAGTGCGTAATTTATTTCCAGTATTGGAGGTATAATAAAAAATATACTATTTTGAATTTAAAGCCTTTTCAGAGAAAATTATATCCAAATGTCTAAATGCATTATATATTAGCTGCCAAAATATCATGTTTGTTTCAAGAACAATCGAATTCCATCTTTGTTGGTATTTTTTTACTGCTTTGCTGACAATGCATACACAGACAGTTATAAAGAGTGTTCAATAACAGCTGGTTGTTTTAAATTTACCCCCACTTTGCACAAGTGGTACTTCGACATTTGAAATTTGGCATATGTAGTAGAGCGATACTGGAAATTAGTAAGGGGAACGCTATACGGTAAAACCCCTCAAAATATATTATCAGAACAACGGTTGCACTGCAATCGTGCAGCTGAAATTACGTGCCTATAAGTGACGGAGTTCATTTTCATCTTAACCTTTACGTCAATAAGCAAAATTGCTAGATTTGGGGACTTGAAAACGCTACCGTCATATTGAGCAATCAATATATTCTGAAAGTTAGTGTGTGGTGTGGTTGATGGGCAGGTGGGCATTATGATGACGGTAGATGGCAGTCGTTATCGTAACATGATTACAATTTTTTCGGCACGAATTCAACGGAATGGACTTGGAAAACATGTGGTTTCAGCAAGATGGCTCCACCTGCCACACTACGCACGGAAAACGAAAGTTATGGGGACCATGTTTCCTAGCCCTATTATTTCTCGTTTCGGCGCCTTCAACTGGCCTCAGAAATCTTGTAATTTAACACCATAGGACTTCTCTCTTTGAGTCTTTTTTAAAAGTACAACCGACACTAATAGCCCTGTCCTCAGACTTAATAGTGCGCGTATCATCGGCGAACACTATGTGCAAAAGTCATGGAAAACATGTCCTAAAAGTGGATGTCTGTCAGAGGACCTGAAGGCGGCTATTTCAACGATGTTTAATTCCATACATAAATCCCTTGTATTAGTTTTACGATTAATAAAAGGAACCAAACATGTTTTCAATATTATAGGTTTTATCAACAAAAACAAACAAAATCTGTTTTTTACATCCCTTGTCAGGGAAGATGGACGGGTTGGCCTTACCTTTTGGCGAAAGTTGTATTTGATATTTTGCCGGCTGGTAACTATCGGCCTAATGGGCCAACTAGTCGCGAGGGTCGGGGTTCCAACTACGCTGAAAAGAATACCAAACAAAATACAAAGAAAGTGGGCGCCAGGTCCTCGACATCGAATCATCCTTGTGCCGGACCGTTCACAAGGTCGGAGATAAAAACCAGCAAGTTAAACAAAATAGCAACGACCAATAAAAATATCACAGCTTTATTAATAGATTCGGTACTATAGTGCATCACACAAAATAACACAAGAGCAAATCAAACACAAACAGGCAAATCATCAAACAAAATCAAACAATATACGAACAAATCGAAAGCGCAACAATAAACAAATAACAATATACAAACCAATACATCAACAATAAACACGTTAAAATCGGCAAAGGCACTGCATCAATACACTTCATATAAATCTATAACCAACAAGGGCTAACAATAAACTAGAGCTATGCATGCAAAAGAAGTGCTAACTACAACACCGAATGTTAGCTTCAAATTTAAATGTGTCGTCAAGATTTCAAAGGCTCGAAGCCCGCTGTTACGGTTGTATGATCATACAGGGCGTGGCGGTTTCTGTTTTAAACTCATCATGTTCTTATATAACTAATCAAAGCAACGGCTTGAATTATGCTCCTAACAAAAGCTAAAATGACAAATAGCCCAAAACGATTTACGAATATCCGAAATTTGAGCATTAAACTACCGTGAGCTGTTCACTAGTCACAACCCTTCACCCTAATGACATTCAAGAAACTAACCTCTGCAATTAAGTTGCACTTGGCTCTTCTTTGCGCCCAAATTGGCGGCAACGATATTTGATTTTGGCTTCTTCTCTGGAGTATTGGAGGTGTGCATGGCTGCTGCGTGAGCTGATGTCTTCATCTTCTGGGCGGGTAGCGGCCTTGATGGTGGCTGTGCCTTATGAAGAAGAGTATGATGCGGAAAGCGACAGATTTTACAGTTGAAATAAGAACGACATGGTATATTGGAATTCTGCCGCAAGCATCGAAAGCACAATCGATAATTTCTTACCACTTGTTGTTTTTCATGGGTGGGTAGCCTTTGGAATTGACCACAGTTATCGATGTAATGATCTCCATGGCACAGCTTGCAATCAGGAGATGCGGAAGCATAAGTCTTCTGTGGTCTTTCCTGTATTGGTTTTCGAGCTCCATCAATGGATTCCAGGGATTGGAACCGTATTTACAAGAAAGCCATTAATTGTTATTGATCCTGAACTTTATTGGGGCATGAAAGCGACTGCTCGTATAATTTATTAGTTTCAGGATCCCATTTTCGAGTGATCCATGCACCCCAACTGTCGGTGGAGATGCCTAGGTTCTTGATTGCTTCTACACATTCCTTGATGGAGTCATGCAATCTGTTCAACCCTTGGGCTGATTCTTTAGAAAGGGCCGGCAGATCGAAGATGGCGTCTAGCAATTTTGTTAAAATAAAGCGATTATTTTGGTACCTTTGTTGCAGCAAATTCTAAGCGGTATTGTAGTTGGCTTAAGTAACTGCTAGATGCTGGATCAGTCGGCTGGGCTCTCCCCTGACATGCGTTTTTAGATACTGAATCTTGATGACATCGTCCATGTTCTGGTTGTCATCTAATAGTTTGGTGAATAGGTCCTTAAAAGTGGCCCATTCTTCATAATTTTCCTCGTATATGGGGATTTTGACTTGAGGAAGCGAGATGGCTGTTGCTTGCTCGTTCCTTGTCGGTGCTTGCAATAAATTAATTAAGTTTCTATACCTGTCTTGCAACCTAGTATATTCAGGACTGAGGTGTGTCTGGTCTGAAGCCATTTCGTTAGACATAACTTCTTCGTCCATCTCGATCACACTATCCCATTTCTCTGTTAGTTCCCTCTTCGTGATGGCGGGCCTTCCTAATTCTTGTGCAAGTTCGGCGTCGTCCATAGCTTGCTTAACATTTTTATTCGAATCTGCAATTTTCGGATACGAACCTTTTGCTCAGGATTTTCAACTATTCCTTCTTGCCTCCTAATTCCGGAAGGGTTGCGAATACTTAGCTGCCCCATTTTGTCGTTATTGATGGTCGCGGTTTCTGTCTTCTGCCTAGCAGAGTCCTCCTATCTTGGGAAATACCTGCGTCGCAGTTTCCATAACTTATCTAGCGCCTTAATTTGACTGCTGATGTGGACTTCTGTCTTCTGGCACTCAGAACCCTAGTATTTTCGAAAATACCTGCGTTATTGCGCGGATTTTTCTTGTGCGACAGCTAACTGATTGGATTCCTCCATATTATTAGTCATTTCTTGGGACCTGGGTTTTTGGCAGATGTTGTCTTCTTCTATGGATGATGATGACCACTGGGATGTGCTTGTTCTTAGTTGGAGACAGATCTGGCGCGAAGGACCATGAACAGAATTTCCTGAAAGCTGGATCAGGTTTCTGTTACTTGCACTGGTCCTTTGTCCCTAATATTTAAGCACAGGAATGAGACTGCGTTCCTGTTTTAAGACAACTTAAGTCAATGTCACTTAAAGGGACGATAATTAGATCACTACCCGAAGTGAAGCCTCACACTTCAAAATTTAGGCTTGGAAAGGTAGTATCGATGTAATTGAATCAAACAGTGAATGTCGATTCGTTTATTACAAATATAAATGGTCTATTTATACAAAACATAGTTGCTTACTTACTACCATTCAAAGTAGAAAGTATTAAATTTACTGTGTCACGATATAACATTTCATAATAGATATCAGCGTTTTCAAGCTAGTTCATTTCTACTATATCTACATTTACGTTAAACTGAACTCTAATAGTAGGTCGTGCTTAATGCAATATGCTTGCGCCGGCAATTGGCCTTTAAACTGGCTGATTATGATAGCAGAATAGCATTTAAAAAAAATGAACTATATTTCGTAAATTTTGAATTGAAATTTCTATCTGTTTAATTCAAAATTAAACATTGATTATCAAATATTGTTTTAGGCAATCACGCTCGTCCTTCGGACTAGCGCGATCGCCAAACAATATATCTCATGTAAACAGAAATGATTTGATAATCAAGAAGACACGAGTTGCATTCGGCTAGATTATATCACGAGTTTGAACGTTTGAATCGTGTATTTTTAGCTATTAACATATCTAGGAATGTTATGATCATAACATCCGTGATATGTTCAATAGTTTATCGGTTGCTATATGGTTATGGTTGCCATGTAGGGTAATATTCCATTACCCTACAGATAAGTTATGATCTAGTTACCAGCCCACTTTTGTATATGTAAACAAAGGCTTAATATCCTGAAACCGGTAAAAATATTAAAAGTACAGTTAATGTGGTTGTTATGACAATTATTGTACTGACAGCAGGTAACGTGATGTTTGTGAAGGCGTTTTATTATCACCTATTAATCAGGAAGGTATGTGATTGTCAGTTGCTATGTATATTATCAAAATTTAGTACATGCGTAACTATGCATTTTGCCGTTTTTCATTGCTTGATGCTAGAGGGAGTGGTATAATCATCGGGAAGACTTGTTGATTTTATCTTAACGTAGCACCAACGGTAATGCTCTTTATACAAGAGGTAGACAGCTAATAGAATGCTTTTAAAAATTATATAATGTAAGATTTAACCTAGATTTCTGAATGCTCTTCACATGCGTTCTAAATTTTTATATGGCGGCTCTTCAGGTCTTGTTATGCGCTAATACATTAGTAGCAAAGCCAGAACTTGCTTCTCACACGAAAAAGACCTTTAAAGAACATTCTTATGGTTTAGGTTTAGAAGGCGTATGGTATTGTACAAAATCTGTAACTATGGATGTGTCAACAATACTATTCTCAACAGTAACTGGATAAGTGGAATATAAATTAATAATGGATTGGTATTCTTAATCTACAAGAACTGCATAGGTGTACACCTCAATATGTCTGATATGATTTTTATTAGTAATATAACAAGGGCGAGACATACTTACCGATAACTTTGGACACGCCAAGGGTTGAGTACTGGTTGCAATGAAAACTGTCCCGAGGGCAGTTTTTTAAGAGCAACCAGCACGATGACTTTTCGCACAAGCAAAATGATACGTAAGTGTGTTGCCCGCGTTTATATTTTGAAGATTATTATTAAACAGAACCCTTATACAAATTATTATTTAAAATTGATCTAATAATGCCAAAAAACTTAAATTGCTTGTTTCTTGCACTTCTATTCCCGATTATGACGGCATATCTATACGGGGTCGATAATTAGCACTAGGGCGATTATTATCAGGGAATCAGTTCGGGATTGGTCGATCTACAAAAAAAATGCATGGTTCTCATTATATGATACGAGGGTCACTCTATATATTGTGGGATACATAAAACCAAAACATTTTAAAAGGCGCCTATGTCCTTTATTAAAGCCTTCAATCTAATTTAGATTACTATGAAAAATATCATCTAGAAAGCTTATGTCATTCCTGTCGAAAACAATTTCTAAAGATCAGTTACAATGGATCTCAGTCGAGAGCATTTTCGCGCTATATTTTATAATTTCAAGTATGGTTTGAGCGAAGTTGAGTGCCTGGATACAATAAAATCCGCTTTTGGAGAAAAAACTCCATCTAGAGCAACAGTGTTTCGATGGTATAAGGTTTTTTAAAAGAGCGGTTATACACTTAAAGGTGGCACACGTGAAGGTCGTCCAAAAACTACAGTAACTCACGAAAACATCCAAGCTGTGGGATAATAAAATAATAATAAATAAATAATAGAAAGATTTAGACATATACAGTAACAATAAGTAGGTACACTATAAAGAGGTGTCGAAACTGCTTGACTTCTTCTTGTAAGCACAAAAGAAATCGTCGGTTCATATTATCGAAAACTTTTAACAATTCTGATGTTATTCCATTACATGCTTCTACATTTTTCTTTTGCAGCTCTTGAAGAGTGTGAACAGCTGTTTTGAAAACATATTTTTCATCAGCGAAAACAACAATTAGTCTAAAGGGGTAAGATCTCACGATCTTGGTGCCAACAGATTTTGCGATATTAATAATTCTCCGAAGAATTGTCTTAGATATTACAGATTAGTTTGATCTGTATGCGTTATTTTTCAGGAAATATCGCTATTTTAATTCGTCATCATGAAGTTGGTCTATAAATAATTGCAGAACGTTGTTTTGATATCGTTTAGCGTTTATCGTTTCCTCAAAGAACATAGAACCGATAATCCTTCTTCGTGAGCAAGCTACCCAAACACCTATTTTAGGGAAATGTAAAGACGCTTGATTAAAGAAGTGTGGGTGGTCCATGCTCCATATACACATTACTTGAGATTTCACCTAACGGGTCAAGTTAAACCAAGATTCATCGGTACGAAAGGTCAAGTCCAAAACATTATTATCATTTAAATGTTCAAGGAACCAGTTATAGTAAAAAACTCTTCTACTGTAATCCGGGGGTAAGAGTTCTTGATACATTTGCAGTCTGTATGGGTACATATCCAAAACCCATTTTAGAATAGTACGGCAACTACCATAATAGTCTGGGTGCCAAATGTCTAATAATGGGGTAACCTTGTTTTGAGGTATGAATAAAATGTTTTCACTGTTTTTGAATGATTATGTTATGTAGATTTCAGAACCTATTGATGCCACTCTGCCAGGCTTGAGAAATTTAGGTAATTCAAGATGGCGTCCAAGGTGGCGCCCAAAAAATTGAAAAGTTTGTTTCGACGCGATATTGTCATGTGGCATATCATTTTATATGTTTTTTAGGTCAAGGAATCAGTATACAACGTAATTTTTGGTGAAAAATTAACGTAAGGGTGATTACTTAAGAAACTTTATTGAACAAAATTGACAAAACTATATTTTAATGACTTAAATGAGTAATCAAAAAACTGTTTTAATTGTTAATATTAAGGATACTAAAGTTGAAATAAAAAAGATACATTTCATATTGTCACCTAAGTTCAAGATAACATAGTTGTAAAGTTCAAATCAAACTAAAATTCTTCTTCAGAGTCACTTGATTGAGCTATATTGGTATTTGGGTTACATCACTTTTTCCCTTCATGTAAGCATTGACACATTAAGCTACATGAAATATTATTTGCCCTACAGTTACATCTCATAGTTATGCAGGGTTGTTCAGATCTGCGTGAACACTTCGTCATTGCTACAATGTAGTATGGTGCAATTGGAGCATATTGTGGAATCGCAATGGGAAAAACCTCTTTGTTCGCTTCATCTCTTTGCCAGCCCAATGATGTTGCATCTGGGCAAAGTAATAATGGACTGTTTGCAGATAACCACAAAATAGTTTTAAAGTGATCTCACCTTATACTTTCGGCAAAGCATTCCCTAGTGGGTGGTAATGAAGAAAATGAAGGAGCTCGTAGTTGCGCTTGCCCAAAGAGAAATTCTCACCTCTGTCATCAGTAGCGCCTTCAATTCCATAACAAGAAGCAATAAATGTTGTGCATTCCTTTATTACCTCTGTCATGCAGCTCTCTTTATGTTTACCAGCCTGAAGACACTTTTTTCTTTCCTATCCCATGGAGTGGGGCAACAGAATCACAGCCAGACAGGGTATGAGCAGCTGGCAGACTTGAAATTATGGCCTTGTATCTTGAAACTGTTTCCTTGATATCTACCGATGCCCTTCCTGGTTTTAGCGATACTATGCAAACTTCATTTTTCATACCTAGTCGATGGTAGTAGTACAAAAGTAAAACGAATACGTCAGTGTCGTCGCATATAACATGAACAGTTTCATTTTATTTTCCTTTAACTTCAGCTATTAGCTGCTGAATCATTATAATGTCCGCCTCTACGTGTTCTGTTTTCAAATCAGTTCTCTGAGTGAGATGGCGCCTATGTATTTGAACTGGCGTGGTATCTTGTCCAGTAACAACCAAACGGTTCTCAAATGGGACATTACATACATTTGTAGAAACATTTCATAAGCTTTGTCCACATTAACTTCTTTAGCTGCTACTGCTTTTCCAGGTACAATGTTTACCAATCCTTGAGGATGCTCTGATGGATTTAAAGGCTGTATACACAATTCTAGTGTTTTCCTTAGCTTCTCCCTGTCTACAGCATCACGACTAATTATTCTGTTGCCTTCTTCTTTGCGTAATAGTAATTTACGTTACAAGGCCGGAAAATTACAACCGTGTATCGTACAATATTTTATTTCATACTGTTTTATATTATCGTCCTAATGACATTAATCCTCTATATAATACAGGAGAACGATCCAGACGTGTGCCCGTCACGAAAATTGGAGATACGGGGTCCGTGGTTGAGTGAATGCTGGTTACGGTAGCGGAGCCCCGAGGGCCCCCTTGGAAAGGGGCGGAGCTCCAAGGGCCCCTTGGAGAGGGGCGGAGCCCCTAGGGCTCCCTTGGAAAGGGGTAGAGCTCCGAGGGCCCCTTGGAGAGGGGCGGAGCCCCGAGGGCCACCTTGGAAAGGGGCGCTACCCCAATGGCCCCCTCGAAAAGGGGCGGGCCCCGAAGGCCCCCTTGGAGAGGAGCGGAGCCCCGAGAGCCCCCTTTGAGGAGGGCGGAGCCCCGAAGGCCCCTTGAAGCGGGGAGGAGCCCCGAGGGCCCCCTTCTTTGGTCAGGTGGACGGCAGGGGCGTGGGACGTGTTATGAAAATCTATGAGATTTTTTGTAAAAAAAGACAAGAAGCCGGAAAGTATCACTTTCCGGCCTTGTGATGTAATGGCCTCAAAATAATGACGCAAAATCATATTTTCCGGACAGTATGAAATAAATGTAATTTGTGAGAACCTTTGTGTTCCCTAATTTCACATAGACCATTTACAAGCTGGTTGGTCACATGCATTCTTAATGTCCAACGTTTTACTCCTGCTCTATTCAGCGTTAAACCAGTCAAAGAGGTTCCTCTTTCACCATGTCCAAATCTCATAAATATGCTCTCAATCATCATATCCGACCATATTCCGTTCCAGTAGCCACTTCCATGTCTCATTACATGCTCTCCTTTTAAAAGTTGGTCTAGGCAATTATGTGGCATCTGCTTCATGAACATTACATAAACAGAAGCATAACGTAAATAGTTCCAATGCCGACAAGTCAATATCGCTTCAGAATAAAATTTTCAATATTTTGGGCACCATCTTGGACGCCATCTTGAATTACTCGAAATTCTCAACTCTGGCAGAGTGGCATCAATCGGTTCTGAAATTTACATAACATAAGCTATTAAAAACAGTCAAAACATTTTATTCATACCTCGAAACAAGCTTTTCAAGATGGCTCCTAGACTATAACTGATCTCCACTTCTTGAGCAAGTTTGCGTAGTATCAATGTAATTGGTTCGTATTGCATTCTTCGTCAATTTGTTGTTCAGTTCTAACGGATGGTCTGCTAGTCTTGCGTTTATCTGATACACAACCCGCGTCTCTGGAGGTTACCACAGTTAGTTCCACTTGATTAGAAAAGTTGTGTTCCTATATTGCAACATCGGAAAGTTATTCCCTAAATTTAATTCAGCAAGCACGTGCTGAATAAATTCAACCACCATTGTTCAACCTCCTGTTATTTCTAAAATATAACTCTAGTATAAAGGTTTTGTGTTCTTGTAATAACATTTTTAAATTCAATTATAAGTTTGACAATTCAAGTAGTAATTAATTAAGAACATCAGCTGTCACTGTGACAGTTGCCACTTTGTTTGTTTGTTTGTTTGTTAATGGACAAGTTCTAGCCATGCAGAGTACCAGGTACCTTAGACATCAACTGCTTTGGAATTTGTGAGGTATAATACACATGACCTGGAAATTCCATGGCTAACCCTCATGCATTTTCGTTTTGCTCTTAATAAAGATGTAAACAGTTATTGAACTGTGAATTAGATATACCGTGTGTCCACAGGAGGACGCACCATAGGGATAACCAAATAGAATAGAAAGATCGGCTAATGCTGTGATCGCCGGCACGCTAAAACGTTTTCTGGCTTCTGACTCGCCACTGTATGAAACAATATTGTTATAAATGGTACAAGAAAAGGGACGGTGGTCATAGCACTGGTTGATATTTATATTCTATTAGCATTATCTTATCTCTATGGTGCGTACTCCTATGGACACACGGTATATGTTGAATGCCGTCAATAATATTTCCGAATGAATTACTTTAGAAAAGATATTCTGAAACTAGGACTGCTCCATGTATACATAAAAGCGTTATGCAATAATTAATAATTAAAAACGTACTCCAAACTGAATTAACTCGTCGATCTTAGTTTACCAGAAATTTCCGTATTAAATAGCTTTAAAAAAAAACGCTGTCAAGCTGGCGAGCACACTGTAGCGGCACCACATAGGACCCGGTGGGTCGTTTGAAACTCTTTTGTTACGCTGGTCGCGCATATGTAGCTTCAGCCGGGCCCGAGCAAACCGGGGATCCGCTAGCTTAAACCTTCTCAGTAGCGGCACGGGTTTTTCGTAATTTTTTTGTAGCTTTTTTGTTACGGCGGTCTCCCTTTTGTAGCCTCTACTGGCCCTGAGCAAAGCGCGGATCCGCTTGCTTAGCGGACATATGTAGCGGCACTAGTTCGAACCCGGCTCATTTTTTTTTGCTTACAACAGCCTAAACAGAAAGTTTTTTTTATAAATGACAGCGATATACATATCACTCGATTTACCTTGCTATTTCAATTAATTTAACGACCCAGAAGGGGTTATTTGTATTAACGCGTGTGGCAACCTTCAGTTTGTTTGCTTGTACTATTGCACATTTTAAATGCGAATGCGACCGCGGAGCTAACCAGACGTGCGCGCCGAGCTGCAAATATATTATTAAAAGTTTAGTTTGTTATTTACATTATTCGCAAGATGTCTACCACAAGAAGAAATCGTGGTGCACCAATCGTTTCAGATGATAGTGGTGATAACCTGGCCCAAAAGATGGTAGATAAACTCTTAGATAGCGACTTGTTTCGGGAGAAAATGGAGAGTACCATCAGCAACTCCATAAAAACCCATTTGGGGGAAACTATTAAGCGTCTAGAAGAAAAAGTTACCCAATTGGAGAAGCAGCTTGCAAAAACCGTAGCGGAATCTGATGAAATCCTTGACGGATACGAACAATATACACGGAAAAATAGCTTACGACTATTCGGCGTACCTGAAGAGCCCAATGAGGACACGGACCAAGCAGTTATCAAAATCTGCAGGGACAGGTTTGGTATTGAACTTCCCGATAACGCTATTGACATAAGTCACCGTTTAAAAGGCAAAGAAGGTGGTCATCGGCCTATAATCATTAAATTCGTTCAACGAAACATCAAAAAGCATATATTCAGGAAAAAAAGTAAGCTGAAAGGATCCAGAATAGTCATCCGGGAGGATCTTACATGGAGGAGAATGGAGCTAGTAAGATCAGCTGTGAAGAAATTTGGTCATAACGCAGTGTGGACTAACGATGGAGTAATATTTGTGAAGGTAAATAACATTATTCATAAACTTAACACTCCGTCTGAACTAAATGCGCTCTTAATAAAGTAATGTGTGCGGTTAGCGCGAATATTTCAAACGCCATCTTAACCAAATTTTCGGTTGTCGCACGGAACAATTAAATTTTAGTTTTTAATTTCTCAAATTCGTATTTTTGTCTTTGTTTTTGTTTTGTTTTTGACAGCGAAGACATATGAACACTAGCAGCATAAAAGCAGCCCACTTAAACATTTGGTCATTGTTACCAAAAATTTATTACATTCGAAACATTATCACAACCTACGACATATTTTCTTTATCAGAAACCTGGCTTTCACCAAACATAAGTAACCAAAGTCTTTCAATTCACGATTATGATTTGATACGGCAAGATCGAAATAGTCGGGGTGGCGGAGTAGCGGTTTACATAAGAAACTCTTTGAAATACAAAATAATCAACACAAGTAATAACATTGAACAATTATGGTTTACGGTTAAAAACAAATTTGAAACATACGTCTTTGGTGTAATCTACAGACCACCATCTACAAATTATAAAACATTTGTGGATGAACTGAAAATATTTTACATGGGGGACATAAATATTAATTTACTAGCAAAATCAAATCCAGTCACTAAGTATTTTACTGAATTCTTGGAATGTCTTAATTTAAGTCAACATATTTCAGAGCGAACTAGAATTACTCTAGATTCCCAATCTTTCATTGAAGTCATTTGATCTTATGATCCCTCTCTGGTTAAATATTCGGGGGTGGAGGTTAATAATGAATCTGATCAGTGATCACGAACTCATATATTGTACTACCGCTGCAGAGGTACCTAAGAAAACCGCTGTTGTCAGAACCTATCGAGACTTCAAACACTTTAATTTAAATGAATTTATAAATGACTTTAAGCTATTACCGTTACCACAAATATATTACGTAAATGATATTAATGCAAAAATTGACATATTAAACAGCAACTTAATTCAATTGTTTGATAAATATGCTCCTTCGAAAACCGTAAAAACAACAAAACCATATATGCCTTGGCTAACTAAAAACGTAAAACTCATGATGAAATTAAGGGACAATGCAAAACTAAGATTCAAAAAGTCGAAAAGTAATGTTCATTGGGAATATTATAAATCATTAAGGAATCTGACAAGCGCTAGTATTATAAATGAAAAAAAGGCGTACTTTGCATATAAGATAAAAAATTGTTCAACAAAACAATGTTGGAAAGAATTTAATCACTTAAATGTTAAGAACTCACCAACATTTAAAATTCCCACAACTATGTCTGACCTCTGACCCAAATCGAATTGATAACTTTTTTATTGATAGTGTTCCTAAATTGCAAGTAGATGAAACTGTAAAAGAATTTTATTTAAATAACTGGAGAAGGGAAGGTGCTGTCAAATTTTCTTTTGTGTCTGTTTCTGAAGATGAAGTTGGTCGCTATATTGGTAATATCAGAAGTAACGCGATAGGTGCAGACGGAATTAATATCAAAATGATAGCTGCGTGTTGTCCGCATATACATAAATATATCACACACATAATTAACTTCTGTCTAACAGAAAGCGTTTACCCTGACATCTGGAAGCACGCTATTGTAACTCCGAAACTTAAAACTAGTGATCCGGCAGAATATTCTGATCTTAGACCTATAAGCATTTTACCTACCTTCTCTAAAATTCTCGAAAAAATTATGAACAGTCAAATAATGCACTACCTAAATACAAATAACCTGCAATCAGATATACAGTCGGGATTTCGACCTGCTTATAGCTGCATCACTGCGCTGATGACTGTTACCGATGATATCCTTAAGGCAACTGACACTGGAAGATTGACAATACTTACCCTATTGGATTATAGCAAAGCATTCGACACCATTAACCACGATCTGTTGTTTGCAATACTTCAGTACGTGGGTTTTTCTCTAAATGCAATAGATTTATTTAAAAGTTACTTTAATAAAAGAACTCAAAGTGTAAATGTGGACGGAAATCTTTCCTCAGCACGAACCATATTACAAGGCGTGCCTCAAGGTTGGATTCTTGGCCCACTACTGTATACTGTATATACTTCAAAATTTTCTGAATTTGTTGAACATAGTAAAATGCATATGTATGCTGATGACACGCAGATTTATTGCTCATTTCTACCATCCGGGTTTGACCAGGGGATGAAAGACATCTCTAGTGACTTAAATAAAATATTTGATTTGTCAACCAAACATTGTTTGCTTTTAAACCCGTCGAAATCCTGTGTTCTTCTGTTTGGCCGAAAAGTTGACTGCGAAAATTTAAAATCTATAGTTCAAATTACAATCAATGGGTCAGTAATACCACTAAAAGAAAATGCCAAAAACTTGGGCCTTGTTATAGACAATAGTTTTAGATACAGGACTCATATAAACAAATGTATACAAAAAGCATACCTGAATCTAAAGCTTTTGTATCCACATAGATTGTATCTAACTAAAGATCAAAAGATAATGCTGTGTGATGCTCTAGTGCTCTCCCAGTTCTCATACTGCACAGAGATATACTCACCTTGCTTAGACTATGATTCAGCTGGAAGGGTACAGAGAGTTCAAAACGCTTGCTTAAGATTTATTTATTGTATTCGCAAATTTGATCATATTTCACATAAATTAATAGACGCTAAATGGCTTAACATGCACAACAGACGCCTACTACATACAGCTTCATTATATAATAAAATAATTATTAATCAAAAACCACCTTACCTGTATAATAAAATACAATTCCGAACGGATGTACAAAATTTCAACTTAAGACACAAGGGTCTTATTACACCGCCACAGCATAAAACTACTCTCTTTCAACGCTCGTTTCAATATAACAGCAATATATACAATGAAATACCATATTCGTTAAAAGAATTATCTACTACTGCCTTTAAAAAACATTACTTTAAATATCTTTTAGCAAAGAATTTGTAACATGGTGTCTGCTAATATAATACAGCTGGTTGTTCGTATTCATATGGCTTTGCTAGTTAACATTGTATTTAGAATTTAGTATTTTTTTTTCTTAGTTAATGTAGGCATTAGTTGTATATAACTGTTTATCTATAATTTCAAGGTTCAGTTGAAAAACAGTTTAACTGAACTGAACCTTGTGATTTTGGCTAAATATTTTTGCCGATTATGTTCTGTATAACATGTATCTTCCACCAAAATAAATACTTTATTATTATTATTATTATTATTATTAAATAAACTCCATATTGCGTAAATCAGAGTTATTGACTGCAAGATTATTTAATAAAGGGTCTTTCATTAAGAGCGATATGATTTTAATTTTAAATAAAACAACAACGGTTTGACATATCAATTCAGTTTTTGCTTTACTTTGAAGCATGGGCAATGCAGTTATGTTTGAAACAAGATATCGGTCAAATATCCACCACAACTTTGTGTGCACTGACGCATCCGAGCGCTCCAATTTTTGATCACCTTGTCCATCATTTGGGGCTGTATGCCGGCGATAGCTTGACGAATGTTGGCTTCCAAATGATCCAAAGTCTGTGGATTGTCGGCATAGGCTTGTGCTTTGCCGTAGCCCCAAAGAAAATAATCTAGGGGTGTCAAATCACATGATCGCGGCGTCCAATTCACAAATCCTCGTCGTGAGATAATTCAATCGCCAAACTTATCCCTCAGCAAATCGACCGTAGCATTAGCTGTATGGCACGTAGCGCAGTCTTGTTGGAACCACATCTCTTCAATATCGATGTTCTCAAGTTCTGGCCACAGAAATTCTAGTAACATAGCTCTATAGCGGTCGCCATTGACGGTTACGGCTCTTCCCCCCTTATTTCGTCCGATGACGCCACCATGCCATAAACCGCACCACACAGTGAGTTTTTCGGGATGTAACGGCATTTCATGTAACTCTTGTGGGTTGTTATGGCACCAATAACGGCAATTTTGCTTATTAACAAAGCCATTTATCCAAAAATGCGTCTCGTCTGAGAAGATGATTTTTCGGCCGATATCAGAATCATCTTCCAAGTGCTCAACGGCCCAATCAGCAAACGCCCGACGCAATCTGTGATCGTTTGGCTTTAGCTCTTGAGTCAATACGACATTGTACGGATGTAGGCTCAAATACTTTCGCAGAATTCTCCAACTTGACGTCTGAGACAGCCCCAATTGTTACGATCGTCGTGAAATCGATAAATTTGGCTCATCGGCAATACTGGTCGCTGCAGCTACGATATTCTCCTCACTTCGCGCTTTTCGTTGTCTTCTTAGTGGCTTATCGTCCTTTAAAATGAACTCGCTTTCCAACTTTTCCACAGTGCGGCGTATAGCCTGCGCAGAGTAACGGTGATGGCGACCCAATTCTCTGGTGCACAAACGCGGAGCACCCACAATTGAGCTCGAACTTTGGTTTTCTATAATTTCTAAACAGTTGGGAATCATCAAACGCATGATGAAACTGCAAACTATACTGAATATTTTGACACTTGGAGGTAGAAACAAAATATATCAGAAACCGAGAAATCTAGATTGCAAAAACTACCACCCTTATTGAAAGACCCTTTATTTAATAAACTCTGATTACTTGTAGTTCAGTTACTTTTAATCGAAACCATTTGGTTTCTGGCGCCCATTTGTTTTTTGTCTGTGGAGCTATTCACGGGTTAGTACAGCTGATAAAGAATCTACGATCCAAGGCCGTCGAAATTGAGCTAGTTCGGCCTACGCGGTTAGTGTCGGGAAATTCTTGTATTTGCCGTGTAGTAAGCGCAGCAAGCAGGTTGATCTGCGGTCTTTTACTATCACCGTTAATTATTTTAATTAATTGACCGCAGGTCAGCTTCTTTGCTGTGTCATATTGTAGCCCTACCTGTCCGAAATCCTTTTTGGTACAGGCCGATTGTTGCTTATACTCTACATGTAGTTTTAATCTCTCATACAGTCCATTAGGAAACATTTTGTATTCGATATTTAATAGCGTGACACCTCGATAATTGTCACATGATAAAAGACGCTTTTTTGTGATCTTGTGAATTGGACAAATTGTTCCCTTGCACCATTCTTCTGGCACTGTTTCAAAATTAAAAATTTCGGTCACCAATTGTGCATCTTTCGTTGAAGTGCTTCTTCACCTGCTTTAAATAACTCTGCCGGTATATTTTCTGGAGCTATATTTAAATTTTTTTGAAATGCAGATATTATTTTCTCAGGGGTGGGTGGAGCTGTAACTGATTACGCGCTGATCTACTGTTGCATAACTCCTTGGTTTTCATGCTGTGTTCCTCCGGGTATATTTTCTCCTTGATTTAAGGTGCTGTCAAATGCGTTGCCCACCTATCACGAATTTTTCTCGGTCGTAGAGTACCTACTTTGTTATTGCATGTACTTCTTCTCTGTTTAAAATCCTTTGTTTCTATGTATTTGTCTTTAGAAGATATCTACGTCTCCTCCTGTGTGTTTAGCTCTTCTAGGTCTTTGTTTATTATTGTATGCTTTGATCTTGGCTTTATGGATACACTACTCTTCACTTTATATATAATCTTGTATTCATCTCTGGAATGCATTGGTTCAGTGCTTTTGAATAATTTTTTGATAAGCCTTGTTTTTTATGCCTTAACGCAGTCATCATTAAACTAATTACTTTTTCATTTGGGCTTTTCCATTCCAATTATTTCCTCCTGGTGTTCTCTTAATGTTTGATATTCGTGCCCCTAATCGTGTGCCCACCATAAAATGATCACGACGTCTCGCCCCACGGTATGATCTAAGGTTTATCACGTTATATGCATGCTTTTTCAATAAGCATGTGATGAATGTGATTATGAATGTTATCATCTGGGAATTTCCAAGCCATTTTATGTTTATCTCTATAATCAAAAGAATTGATGGCTATTCTCAAATCTTTGGATGATGCAAAGTTGATTAAACTTGGTCCCATCATATTTGTTTCCTCATGAACGCTGTATTAACCAATATAAGGTCGAAAGATGTCGTCTTGTCCAATTTTCATATTTAGATCACCAATGGCAATCTTGATGTAAATTTTTAACACTGATCATACGTTTCTTCTACCCTTTCTTAAAGTTTATCCTTTTTTCATCAGACTTATCTTCAGTAGGTGAATGTACACAGATAATACTGTAATTAAATCATTTACTTTTGTCCTTATTGTGCATAATCTTATATTGATTGCTTTAAATTTGATCATGAACGTTTTGATCATCCTATGTACCAGAAAATCTACTACAAAGACTAACTTGTTGTTATTAGTAACTATAGTAAAAATTCCAGCTTCGTTTGTGCATTATGCCTGTTCCGATTCATCGTATCTCCTATAAAGCTACTAAGTGCAGGATACAGGACATTCCATGTGTAGATACCTAAATCGTTGTCCTCTCTTCGTGCATTTAGTTGTCGTCGTTTGTTCCGTCCGGCTATATCATCTTGAGCTTCTATATCATTTATGTTTCTACGTGTTAGGGTCGCTAGCCCTATTCCCAACCTTCCTCTTTTTTCCGGGATTGTGACTGACAACATCCAGGGGATACTCAATTCGCCATGAAATCTCGCAAGCAGAGCTATAACGTTAAATTGACTAGTGAGACAAGTGTGTTTTGTGACCTTTTTCACCTCTCTGTGTGTAGAGTACATACTGAACATACAATAATTTATAATCACCCAGTGCTATCTTGCAAGTAACGGATGCTGTTAAAATCAATAGAAGATGGCAGTGACATCCTGGTGATTATTACATTAATATGAAAAGAAGATCGAAATACATACTAGATTTTGTGCAATAAATTCTGTTTACGTAAGCACGTCTCGATAATCTCATTAAACTCGCGTTACGGCAACCATATCAATATAAATTTTTGTTAGACGACATAGAAAAATATATATTAACGACAAATTGAAAGCATTTGCGGATTTCATAAGTACACTGCTTTTCAATTTATTTATGATCAATATAAAATACAACATATTTTGTTTTTGTGTGCTTAGAGAGTAAGTTCTACATTTCATTTAGTCACCTAGATTAAGATGGAGGCAGAGCTAAACATAGGGAAACTTAACTAAGCAATAAAACTTTATTGCATCATTGAATTCAGAAAAGAATACGTTTAAGTGATATTTCGTTCAACACATGATGCCCTTTCAGAATCTAAAGTTTCCCTCTGGGACTGGGGTGCAGAAAGCACTCGTTGCTATGAAAAGTCAGCCCCTCTGAACAGATGCTGCAGTAGTCTAACAAAATTTGATTGGTTTACTGGTTATGTAATTTAGAAAAATTAGATTGTTAGCCCTGCTCTCTTTTCTCTCTGCGCTCAACTTACCAGTGACAAATTGAAAGGTTCGATGTGGAACTTCAACGTTGTATAAAAAAAATTGATACAATTATTTAATAATACCAAGAGATGGTTGATGAAAATATGTTTGGTCAAAGTGGCAAGCAAGACAAGCATATGATAATTAACATACATTAAATAATATTAAGGCTTCTATATTCTATAAGTATAATAAAAAATCCACGTAACTACGAATATTTACGGGTTCGAAACAGTGGTTTGGATTTTCTAGTTTAAAAGTTTTAAAACTATAATTGTCCATTCAGTCTTGGTTAACTGTCTGAATTCGTGCGCAAATTGCACGAAGGGCGTGGCCCCTGGACAGTCTACGATGAAATGTAATCTATCTCTACTAACCATTCACTTATCTTGCAAAAGACTGGTAGGTGAAGATTTAAAAATCATAACGCGAAACAAGACACGACGTATAAAAATCTTATGTTGGGACTGCGCTGATAATTCAAGTCAACTTTCTACTTTAAACGCAACTATAATCGAACTAGAAAATAACTAACCGCAAATATTAATGATAATCAGCACCCGAACTTCGAGGAAGTAGTTGAGGAAGCATTGAAACCTGATATGACCATTGGACGAATCTTGATTACTCTCATAGGTAAGGAAAATGCTAACAGTGAAATGCAGTTAAAAGTAGTGTTAGACACTACTAGTGTTTCTATGGAAATAATATGAAACAAAATGGGATTAGCAAAAGGTTACCAATGTCATAATATGACGTTTCACCCCCTTATTAAGGGCGTCAAAATTTATACCTGGAGTAGCTCTAGTCGGAGAATTAATCTTTGGCTCAAATGTAGGATAGATTAATAATAACAGGAGAACATTCCAAAACAAGTATAATGTGATTAAATGGGTACATTAAGAACTTAAATTGAATTGAATATGTTTACGCGCCAAATATACTTGAATGTACGGCCAATGGCCAAGGGTTGCCCCACTTATTAAGTGGCTTATGTCGCAAGCGGCGGCAGGGCCGGGGAACGCAGTGCACGGTCGACCACAGAGCAAGTAGCGTGGATGCATCGTGATTGCATAACATGTGCCGTGGCCACAGCAGCGACAAGTCTTGTTGATAGTAATAAATAACCTAACAGTTCACCGAGTTTTATTACCACATCGAAGAACTCAACAGTATATTTCGATAAATACAGGAATAATAACGAAAGTATCATTTGAGTTTCTGGATACGGCTGCAACCTCGGTTGCACAGGAGTACTGCAGGTTTGCTGGCCACGATCCTCTAGAACTCACGCTGCATCTTTGAAAGACGAGACAAATTAGGCGAATCGTCTGCTTGAAGCTCAAGTACTTTGATTCTGCTGGAAGCGGCTGTAGTTCTTTTGCAGCAGTTGTGATATCAAATTGTTTACAGAAAATGGTCGCTGCAAATACCTCTGATTATAAATACGTTTCTAAGTGTTACCTGCGTGCAGCGAGCTATTTATGAACGGCCGGAAGATCCGTGAATGTGCCCGGGTTCTAGCGGACAATTTTCCGGCGTCCGCAGCTCGAATCCTCGCTGCTTCGGGGTTCCGCTATTAAAATGGCGACGCACTGGAACTGTGATGCCTTCACCTACGAGCTCTTGGACAGGTTCCAGGGTGCGGGCGACTGGTTTTACAGGTGAGCGCCTTATCTAGTAATCTTAAGGTGTCAGTTGCTGGTCTGCGGTTGCAGCGGTAGAAAATCTCGGAACGCTTTAATGTCAACAAAAATTAAGTTTGCAGAAATGCAGAATTCTTGAATGTAATTCAAATTTAAGCTCTGGATTCAAGCGAGTACGGACAAAATAGCAACGGCAGTCTGGTTTAACGGATTACAGAAAAATTAACTTGCAGGTACCGCGGTCTCGCCTTGCAATTAACGGCGGTCTGGTTGAACGGCATACAGGAAAATTAACTTACAGGGGTCGCGGTTTCGACTTGCAATTAACGGTGGTCGGATAGGACGGCTTGCCCCTTAAGGGCCTTATAACTGATCTTACTTTACTAGACAGATAGGCTGTCATGATAAAGCAAGATCATACCAGAAAAGGTAGGAAGGTATCTGCAAAGGAATCTCAAGTTAATCTGCAGCGCCCATGTGTTGTACCCCTCATCCTTACTTACCTTTGAAGGCTTACACTTCACCGACTAGCTCAAGATACGGTTTCTTATCAGGGTTTAACAATTGTGGGATTTTTAGTTCGTTTCACTTTCATATAAAGGTAAAAGTTCATTAATCAGAAGAAATGGGCGCCATAACTTTATTTAAAAAGTTTTAAATTCAATAAGTTTACAAAGGTTACGTATTCTTTCTAACAGTCCACAAATCAATTGTTATGCATTAGAGGCTTATACCTTTCTAATTTTAATACACATTATGTAATTATTTAGCAAGTTTTATTCTTCTCTGACAAGTTAGAATTTGTTCTAATAAAACGTTAGGATTAATGAATCTATCAGTATCTAGGAGATTTCTTATAACTATTTAATTAATAACCTCCGGTTCGTAAGATGAAAATATAAAGAGCTCTCTATACCCTCGTATTTCTCTTTCCTAGGTCTTAATTACGATTAATGATCGGTATTTAGTTTAATTGGTATCATTCCATGTAGTATACGAAAGGTCCTTTATGAAAAAAAAACTTATTATTTGACAAGTGACCCAAAAACCAACTTGACAGTCACAGAACGATTTAATCTCACTTCAGGCCACATCACCTGGTAAGTAACTATTGTTTTTACTTGAAACTAATCTGTTATTGAATATTCTTAAGGCTTACGCCCTAATTTAATTATATTTAAGCTATGACGCGGGTTTAAGTGTAACTAACGATATTAAACCCTTTCAGGACTAACATACGGTTAATGCAGAGAACCCTTGAACCTGGACCTCTCCATCTGCCAATATTAACTATGAAGAACTCCTCATCGAACCAAAGAAGTTGCCCTTGACTGGTGAGTGATCTCCTAACTGGTTATAGGTTTCTAATTGCGTCCTCTCTTTTCCTTATCGCTCGTAACTTATCGACACACTTCTCCATGGCGAATATACAACTGACCAGAACTGCCGTCAAATGAAAAAGACCGACGAGCTGGTAGTCAAAGAGGAAGCCCTAAGAGCTGGTGGTCAAAGAGGTGACACTAAGAGCTGAATCAAGGAAAACCCTCTATTACGATTTGTATGTATTAGTTTGCCGTCTACCTACCAGTTATATAATAACTGCCCTTTTCAGAAAGAAAATGTTTGTGGAATTTATCCTATCTGCCTGAAAAATTATTATGTTTTAATACTATGCAGTATGAGTTAAATAAAGGCTTACTATTGCCTGCTTGTATCCTTTCTAAGCTAGGATTTTCAATTTGCTTCGCTTCTGCATAGAGAAGCGCCCTTTTGCTTTCTCAATTAAACAGGAAGTAATAATTTTTGTTATTTATTGTTCTTTTATTAACGTAACCATGGGCCTTCTAAATTAAATTTCAAAAAGGGTAGGCAACCCCTCCTACTGGTCTTGCGCTTAAAGTTGCCTATCTATTAGGATTAATTAATATTGAACGATATTCCTGTAGAAGCTACGATATGTACTGCTACAGTGTTCTCTTTATATACGTTTCGTGTGCTCTTATCGGCATTCGTGCTCCCTACTCCATGGGAGGGGAAAACACTCTCGCGGTACTTTTGTGCGGTCCGCGCATCGACGGCAAACTTTTGTTGTCTTCTTTTGACGCAGCGCGGCGGCTAGATGCAAACGCTTGATAATGCGATGAATTAAATTCCAAATACCTTTTAGGTATCCTTAGAATTTAAGTTCAAGAGCAAACGTTACAATAACATCAAAGAAACCATAATATTCTAAGGAACTGAATGAAAAACTAATATTAGACATACAAGTTGAACGTAACTCCAGCTTAAATTCACAAAGGGTTTTCCAAAAACCATAACCCACTCCCAAACTAAAACCAACCTGTCAACTCCATGATTGTCCTTTTTATATATGAACATTGATTCTCTGGACGAATTGCCTAGTTCGCTTCTTTAAATAAATAATTTCAACCACTTTTACAGGGTCACTAAGGACATAGGCGTTTGTGTTTACCTGAATATGAACTACATCAATATCTATAATTTGCATGTTTGACATAGTGCATAGTGCACCTTAATATTGAAATTGTTGTTTTTTATCTTCGCTGTAAAAAATTAAGATTGTGCTAGTATGTCCATGCACACCACCTTCAACTGGAATTACTAGCGGCAGCAAATTAATATCTACTAATTCTAATTTATGTGCTACCTACAGCTACATTATACTACACGGGGAATTTCTGTGCACAAAATAAATAAATAAAATAGTTCGTATTGCTTCATTATATCATAACATGGTGGTCCAGGAATTGTCTCTTGGTGTAACAAATTTTACGAGCTAGTTCCTGAGCAGGATTGCGGTGGGTTGTCCGAAAGCGCCACTGGTTCGAGACGGTCCTAACCAGAAAACCTCCAGGTGTCAGTGTAAATCTGTAAACCACATAGCATTTGCATAAAAGGAGTAAATAAAGAAAAACGTCAGTAGTTGATGTACTCTAATTATTGTTTATTTACTATATGTACATGTCTGCATAATACTCAACGGCGTGAGAAATGAATCTGGGATATGTTAGACTCATTTGAAATAGAATCATAAGTTTAACCTAACTCTAAATACCCTGAAACCTAACACGGTTGTTATTTTTAATAAATGCAATAAAAAATACAAGCTATAAGATTTTCCTCGTAATTCTGTCACGGTCACAAATAACCCAATTCTATTTTATTTTTTTTATTTTATTTCGCACTCCGCCAACTGCCGTTAGGCCAATTATTATAGGCGTCGCTGTACATTTTATGGGGACTTCCAACCCTATTAACGACTGTCATGATGTTATCATGTACCACTCATGTGACCTAATTAACCTATTTGCGGATGACACTCTATTGCTGACTTGTGACAGGGACCTCGAAACTGCAATTGCCAAAATGAATACTGAATTGACTAGGATATCCACTTATTTCAATATTAATAAACTTAAATTAAATTTTAAAAAAACAAAAGCTATGATAATTGGTAAAAGTACTCAAATTGTAGCAATTGATTGGACTGGTATTCATTTGCTGATTGACAATGTGAAAATTGACTTTGTAAAAGAAAACAAATATCTAGGAGTTGTATTGGACAACACACTTTCTTTTGCCAAGCATTTTGAATATACAGTTAAGAAAATTAGTAAAAAACTATTTTTTTTCACTAGAATTGCCAAAATGACTTCTTTTCAAGCTAAGGCAATTATTTACACCATTATTCAACCACATTTCGATTATTGTCCTTCAGTGTTGTTTTTATTAAATAATTCCCAAATTGGTGTGCTCCAGAAGCTGCAAAATAGGGGAATGAGAGTTTTACTATCCGTAAATAGATATACTGCAATTAATAGTATGCTTTCCGCTTTGCAATGGTTTTCGGTATCTGAAAGGCTCAAATTTTTAACCATGACATTTATTTACAAGATAGTTAATGGACTCCTTCCAAGTTCTTTTGATTCTTTCGTCTTATACAATAAGGAGGTTCATAACCACTTTACTAAGCAGTCAGACAATCTTCACGTATATCGGTCATCTTCTGTAAGAACTAGTAACTCTATAAAAATCGATACATGTTATGATAAAACTTATTATATTGAAAATAAATTGCTGTTGTTTTATTTTCTAGTTATGATATACACTCATCAGTTGCTCAATTTATTAACTATTTTCTTTTTTGTTAAGCCGTTAGATTGTTTGGTTTATTGTAACATATAATGTGTAAACATTGAATAAATAAACGTTTATTATTATGTTTATTATTATTATGACAACGGGACCAACTTTTTTCCGTGGCAGCCGTGCCACAAGTTGCCGGGAAAAGCAGCCGTGGAACTCCCATACAAGTTCTGATCAGAGAGAGCGTTGCTTAACTCTGCTGATCGAACGTGGACGCTTGTTCAGGCTGCACCACCCGGTACCTTTTTCATGGGGTACATTTAAAAAAATCTGGTGTGACACACGCACACAACTTCCTTTTACAGTGATATTAGAAT
Source organism: Agriotes lineatus (assembly GCA_940337035.1). Taxonomy (NCBI): domain Eukaryota; kingdom Metazoa; phylum Arthropoda; class Insecta; order Coleoptera; family Elateridae; genus Agriotes; species Agriotes lineatus. The sequence goes on along the minus strand of CALNHX010002487.1, from coordinate 149,290 downwards.
TAGTCAAAAAGCTGTGTTTTTTTAATTTATAAACGTTTGTCATTTTCATTAAATTACAAATTCTACAGAAATCGTACAAAATAGAAAGTTAGTTGAAAAGACAGATTTTCAGTAATAATAGGACGAGAGGTCAAAATATTGCCGACAATAATTTTTGCGATTCAGATGCGAGTTTCTGTGGCGACGAAAATAACGACAAGTCCTTGTACGAGTCGTTATTTTCTAAAGCAACAGAAACGAGGCAATTTGAAGAGCAAAAATTGTCAACAGTAATCACACAAATGGTGATAATTTTTTGATAATTTTAACTAGTCTTCGTCCACACGTGAGGTTTTTTAATAGCAACAAAGATGAGTGCTAATCTATTTAAAAGTATAAAAAAAATTATTACCACGAATGTAATTCGGCCTGATTATTTTTTGAACAGTCCAAGTTGTAGATAGGGTTTGATGGAGCTTCCAGATGAGTGTCCTGTTATTTTTAACAACTGCTGCTCACCTACTCCACTTTTAGCTAGTTATGTTACAGCAGAAGAACGATTTGAATGGTTTGTGAAAAAATAGTCGCTGTAATCAGCTACTAGCAAATAGTCAGTGTAATTTTGATGCTACTAGCAAATAGTCAGTTTAATTAGTTACTAGCAAATAGTCGGTGTAATTTTGATGCTATTGGTCGATTTGAAATCTTTTCTCGTTACTATTGGCTGATAGGACTGTTTAAAAAATAATCGGCAATATTTTGACCTTGAGTCCTATTCGTCTTTACAATTTAACTTTTAAATTATTGAAAATGATCAAGAGAAATACTCCTTACACTAAAATTATAAATTCACAAAACTAGTGGTATTTGAATGGTATCCAGTTTTTTTAATTTCCTAATGTCAAATAGTTGCAGAAAAAATTGTCGCTGAAATAAAGCTCCTCGAAATATTGTCACTAAAGCAATAGTTACAGAAAAAATTTTCACATATAATCTCATAAGAGCATTAATTCTTTCCGGAAAGTTTTTGAGTGCATTCCAACAACGTCGTATTAATTTGCCCGAGCGGGACGCGAGGGCAAATTAGGACGTTGTTGGAATGCACGAAAAATAATTTCTGGATATGAATTAATGCTCGAATGCAGATTCGGTAAGAAAATCGTAACGATACAAGCCCTCACAGTTAGGCTGATCTACCTACAAAAAATTTTGTTATTGTCTTGGTTACGGCTCGTGAACTAATTTTTCTATTGGTCATTAATGAGTGTCGTACGATTTTCACATATAATATCATAAGAGCATTAATTCTTTCCGGAAATTTTTTTGAGTGCGTTCCAACAATGTCGGTGGCCTAGTGGTTAGAGTGGCAGACTAGCGATCAGCGGTCCCGGGTTCAAACCCCGGGGGAGGCACAAATTTACGGAGAAAAACGTAGAATATAAGTCCTTCTCAGGACTAACCAGGAACACCTGAAGACGGGAGTAGAACAAAACTCCCGAAACGTTGTGTGATTTACTCCCTAGACAGTGGAAAAAGTCCGAAAAACATATCATAATAGACCACTGCCAAAAAATGACATTCAGAGAAGAAGTCTCATACATAATTCCGTACGGGTGAGCGACGATTTTCAGCATAATTCAAGAATTTTCTATCTACAAAATCACAGGCACACGCACAGGAAGACAATATTATACGATTAGTGACACAAAATTGCCGCCGGAAATCATACAAACACTCTATTTTCAGAATCCAGTAGAATGACCTAGAGCTCAAGGATTTTCAAAATACACTGAAAATGAAGAATGTGGACTACCAAACATACAGCCCGACATTGCGGGCAAATCGAAGCATTTCCTGTGCTTCTTTATTAAAGCAGCAATTATATCTAATTATACCATAATCCAAATCTTACTCCGCTACTGTGCACTAAAAAAATCAACGAAATTCCGAATTTCTGCATTCCAGTTTGTGTTACAAAAAATACACCTTTACCAACTTAATACCGAAACTGAACGTTATCGTATAAACCAATTGCCATTCTTGCAATCTTCTTATCACAAATGATCCACTACTTTTCTCATACGTAACGTACCTTCCACCAATTGGAAAGTGATCACATTATTCCCACCTTCTTGTAATCTACTGATCCACCTAGTTATACCTACACATAAAAAGAGGTTATTTTACGGCAATCAAAGCCACTCTATCTCTTATTAATTGCCCAAGTAATCTGCGAGGCAATCCCTCATCGAATTATCAATGGCAACCATTCTAAAAGACAATTTAATATTAGAAAAAATATCAAAAAGCAAAGATATCTACAGAATAAAATACCATTGGAAACTCTTCAACACCACAGCAGTTTTTAGAATTGAAACCATTCTTGCTAGAAAATCACCTAATTTCCCGTAACCAACATGGATGTCTCGCAGACTGTTCAACTATTTCAATTTTACCAGTGTGTATAATTGACTGGACATCAAATATGGATAAGAATATTCTAACAGACGGCATTTCGCTCGACCTTTCCTGTGCTTCCAATAGAGTCCAACATTACAGATTCATTGAAAAAAATATGAACCGTTGAGAATCCGAGCTAGACTGCTTTCTTCCATGGCTGCCTTTCTTCGGATCGATATTTTCCTATTATGGTTGTAGAAAAGCTCGAACAGCTTGCCAGTTCTCAGTGGCGTTCCTCAGGGATCTGTACTAGGCGCAATTTTGTTTCTGCCATAAGCTGCAGAACTGCCAGCCCTCATTGTCGCTATCTGGACCGTTTGAAGACCGTGTCAACTTATACAGAGACCTTACTTCAGAGTAAAAAGGCTCAAACTTTGGAAAAAAAATTGAAGAGCAGTAAAATTTTTCTTAAGTATGTTGTGACGAAAAAGCAAAATACCAAAATATGATATAATCCTAATAATAGGAAATCAGAACGCAAAAATAGGGAAAGAAAGACAAATAGAATCAATAGCAGGAAAAGAAAGTCTCCACGAAAAAACAAATGACAATGGTGACCGCCTAGCAAATTTTGCTGCAAGAAACAACTTGATAATTAAGAGTACAATGAAAAAAAGAAGAAATATCCACAAAGCAACATGGCGCAGCCCCGATGGAAACACCATGAATCAGATAGACCATGTACTCTTATCCAAAAGGCAAGCAGAATGTGTAACGCAAGTAAAATCGTGCAGAGGAGCTGAGATAAGGTCGGACCACTTTATGCAAAAAAATAAAACTGAACAGCAAAAACCACAGTATAAAAATAGAAACCGAACAACCAAAAAAAGTATTGCAGAAGCCTTAAAGAAGGAGGAGACAAGAAAGAAATACATAAAAACACTGGAACAAAGCCTAAAAAAAATGAATACTGAAAGGAGATAGAAGATGAATGGCTACAGATAAAAACGACAATATTAGAGTGCATGGGAAAAATTGCGGAAACAGAAGAAATGAAAAAAGAGGACTGGTTTGACCAAGAATGTAAAGAAACAATTGAGGAAAGCAAAGCAGCAAAACTACAATGGCTACAACAGCAAACACAAGAGTCAGAAAGCCATTACAAGATACTGAGAAACAAAGTAAAAACAGTTTGCAGAAAAAAAAGAGAAAAGATAAATGAAAAAATAAAAGAATTGGAGGACTCATACAACAAAAACAAAGTAAAGGAATTCTACAGAATAACAAGAGAAAAAAAGGAAGGATTCCAACAGCAAACAATGGGTTTAAGAAACGAAGCAGGAGAACTGTGTATGAACGAGAATAAAATAGCAGAGATTTACCAACAATATTTTAAGAAAACCTTCAACAACGAAAAAGCTGAAACAATAAAATGGGAACAAAATACAGGAGAAGAAGTGAAATTACCGACCTGGGAAGACTTCCAACAAACAGTAAACAAAGCAAAGAACAATAGAAGTCCCGGATCAGATAATATCTCCATAGAATTAATAAAATATGGGAATGAAGACCTAGCCCAACGAATCTTCAATCTGATCAAATTAATATGGACAAAGAAAGAAATACCAAAGGAGTGGAAAACGGCACTAATAAGCCTGATCTATAAAAAAGGAAATAAACAGCACGTAGAAAACTACAGGCCAATATCTCTCCTTAACACCACATACAAAATCCTGACATCCTTAATAAATCAAAAGGTCAGAGAAGAATCCAAAGGCAAGATAGGAGACTACCAGGCAGGCTTTAGAGAAGGAAAATCTACTATAGACCAGATCTTTATATTAAGGCAAATCCAAGAAAAATGTAGAGCAAAAAATATAAGAGTACATGCACTGTATCTAGATTTTAAGCAAGCTTTTGACAAAGTGTACAGAAAAGCAATAATAGAAGCAATGAAAGAACTACAGTACAGCCAAGATACGATAGATCTAGTGGAGATGACCTTGAGGAAAACAACTAATAAGGTAAAATATAAAGGCTACCTTTCCAACGAATTTGAAAGCAACACAGGGTTAAAACAAGGAGACCCACTTTCACCCTTCCTCTTTAACATCATTTTAGAACACATCATGAGGAAAGCCCAAATTATTACAAACCAAGATGTCTTAGGTGGTCCATACCAAATTTTAGCGTTTGCAGACGACATAGTTATAATGTCTAGAACAAAAGAGCAATTAAAAGGCTTAGTAAAAAGTTTTGGAATAAAAGCCCAAGAAGTAGGACTCGAAATAAAAAAAAATCACACTACATGGTAATGGGTAACACAAAACAAAACGAAAAACAGGAACTAAATGTAACAACAACTGAAAAATTAACATTTAAAATAACGAACAGCTTGACTTACCTAGGAGTGGAAATAAACAGCGAAGGAAAACAGGAAGCAGAAATACAAAAAAGAATCCTAAGTGCATCTAAGTGCGCAGGTTCCCTAAGCAACCTCATAGTTAATAAAATATACCAAGAGCGGCAAAATTACGTTTATATAAAACAATAATTAAACCGGTACTGACATATGGCAGTGAAACGTGGGTGATAACAAACGCAGAAGAAAATAGACTACAAACGTGGGAACGTAAAATACTCAGAAGAATCTTTGGAGGAGCGAAAGGAGATCATACGTGGCGTCGAAGGACAAACAAAGAACTATACGAGTTATTTAAAGAAGCAAACATCACCACCACGCTAAAACAAAACAGGCTGAGGTGGCTGGGCCATATAATGAGGAGAGGAAAAGAAGAACCCATACGGAAAGTATTAGAAAAGGTACCAGCAGGAAGACAAAAAGTAGGAAGGCCAAAGAAAACATGGAAGATGCAAATAGAAGAGGACCTACAAGAAGACTATTTAAAAAATTGGAAAATAGAGATCCGAGATAGGAGAACATGGAGAAAGAGAATAGAAGCCATAGGCCAAATTGGCCTGTAGCGCTGTTTTATGTATGTTGTGACGAATGTAAGTAGTACGAATCAGGATGGTTTTTTATTTTGTCCTATAATATATCTTGCAACATTTCTTTACAGTTGATCCAAGCTTAGAACAAGCACTGTAAGACAATTATGTATAAACATTGACGTGGTGCAAATAGAATAGAAGTTACATCCGTGTCAATGTTTACTACAAAATCTCAATTAATATTCAATATTCTTTTAAAAAATTGCAAGCACTGGCATAAATAAATTTTCGGTTGGTAGCCGAAAGTTATGGATAGATTATATTACTGAACCTACTAAAAGGATATCAAATGTAGTCAAAGAAAAATGTGGGGATTCTGAACAAGCGGTGAAAACCCCACCCAACACTAGATAGGCCTATTTTACTACAATACAACTAAGTACTTTCGCCAAAATTATTATTTCAGAATTTCTGTAACTTTGGGTAGAAATATATCTAATATAACAGATCAAAACAACACGCTCATATACATTTTCCATTATATCTTTCAGTTTTGAAGTTAATACCTAACGTTAGTATTAGCTACTTCAGGTTTATACCTCCTCAATTGACTGACATTTAAAATTTTACGCCAGCATGAAAATCAGATTGAAGATTGCGAAGTGATAATCTAACGATAATTCTAAGAAAACTTATATTGTGCGTGACAAATTAAATTGTAGGCTGTTCTATCCAAAATTAGCTCTAACATTTCAAAATCTCTGAAGTATGAAAAATGGTGTTCATCTAAAGTAATATACATATACGGCAGATATTTAAAAGTAGAAGAAATCTCAGTTTCCATCAAACATGTGTTGCCTCAAAAACCTCTACGATAGTATTAAAGTTCGACTACTTCCTGTATTATGTGGTAGATCATCGATCATTCGCGCAGTGCCATAGAACACGTTTTCCTATTTTCCTCATTATTGCTCAGACATATTGAAAGTTTTGAAAACTTTGTGGACTTAAAATATTTTTTATGAAAAAGTAATTCAGTCTAAGAATCTATTTGATATTATTTAAAAAAATGTATAAAATTTCTAGAACGGATTAACCTAAAATTGATTGTAAAACACGTCAGTGCCACAAACACTTTAAATTTTAAGTAATACATAATAACATTGATTATCAACACTATAATGCACGAACCAATGAAAATTGTTCAATTTGTCAGAAACGGCCAATCAAAATTCACTGTCATTGAAAACACCTAATGTCACAGTGTTTTCACGCGAGTCCGATTGGTTTCAATGATTTCAATTTAGTGAGTAGCCTTTAACTGACATTTCACCAAAACGTCAAAGTCAAAGTTTGCAAATCAGCGTCGTTCTAAAAACTCATAATAATAGTGCTGGAAGCTCCAGTATTGAATTAATAGTGGAAAACGTTAAAAATGTGTGCTGGCGAACACGGTAAAAGTCATCTACCCATATTGTTGAATAATCTTTCCAAATACCACTCAAGGCAAAATTTTTTAGGAGAATTTTTTTCGTCAACATGCAAATTATTGCAAATTCCTCTCAACAAAAACTGCTCAAATTCCACTCGACCTGCGGTCTCGCGGAATTTTTAACGCAGTTTTAGTTTCGAGAAATTTAAACGCAATAATTTGCATGTGAGGGAAAAAATTACCAAAAAATTTTCACCTTTTGTGGTATTACCCTTGATTATTCAACACTATAATGAAGGAACCAATGAAAATTGTTCAATTTGTCAGAAACGGCCAATCAAAATTGACTGTCCTTGAAAACACCTAATGTCGCAGTGTTTTCACGCAAGCCCGATTGGTTTCAATGACTTCAATTTAGTGAGTAGCATTTGACTGACATTTCGCCAAAACGTCAAACTGAAGTTTTCAAATCAGCGTCGTTCTAAAAACTCATAATAATCGTGTTAGAAGCTCCAGTATTGAATTAATAGTGGAAAACGTTAAAAATGTGTGCTGGCGAACACGGTAAAAGTCATCTACCCATATTGTTGAATTATCTTTCCAAATACCACTCAAGGCAAATTTTTTTAGGAGAATTTTTTTCGTCAACATGCAAATTATTGCAAATTCCTCTCAACAAAAACTGCTCAAATTCCACTCGACCTGCGGTCTCGCGGAATTTTTAACGCAGTTTTAGTTTCGAGAAATTTAAACGCAATAATTTGCATGTGAGGGAAAAAATTACCAAAAAATTTTCACCTTTTGTGGTATTACCCTTGATTATTCAACACTATAATGAAGGAACCAATGAAAATTGTTCAATTTGTCAGAAACGGCCAATCAAAATTGACTGTCCTTGAAAACACCTAATGTCGCAGTGTTTTCACGCAAGCCCGATTGGTTTCAATGATTTCAATTTAGTGAGTAGCATTTGACTGACATTTCGCCAAAACGTCAAACTGAAGTTTTCAAATCAGCGTCGTTCTAAAAACCCATAATAATCGTGTTAGAAGCTCCAGTATTGAATTAATAGTGGAAAAAGTTAAAAATGTGTGCTGTCGAACACGGTAAAAGTGATATACCCATATTGTTGAATAATCTTTCCAAATACCACTCAAGGTAAAAAATTTTAAGAAAATCGTACTACACTCATTAATGACCAATAGAAAAATTAGTTCACGAGCCGTAACCAAGACAATACAAAAAATTCTTTGAATTTTTTTGTAGGTAGACCAACCTAACTGTGAGGGTTTGTGGCGTTACGATTTTCTTACCGAATCTGCATTCGAGCATTAATTCATATCCGGAAATTATTTTCGTGCATTCCAACAACGTCCTAATTTGGCCTCGCGTCCCGCTCGGGCAAATTAATACGACGTTGTTGGACCGCACTCAAAAAAATTTCCGGAAAGAATTAATGCTCTTAACGGGTGTCCGCCGGCAAATTTCATTTTTAAACTTGAGATAAAATTTTTATTTCTTAAAATATGTTATTGAAAAAAAATACAAAATAAACCTCAATCTTTGGGAAATTATTTGTGAAACAGCACATCCGCCAAATGACGCCCGTCACGTCGTATCACTTCTTCCAAACGAACTTGAAAATTTTGCATCACACGCGTAAGCATAGCAGGTGTAATCGCACGAATTTCTCGGGTGATGTTCTGCTTTAACACATCCAAAGTGGGTGGTGCATTCTCGTAGAAAATTTGCCACTGGACACCCACTTTTTTTGTGGGGATATCTCAAATCAAAAGTCTACGAGAATGCACCACCACTTTGGATGTGTTAAAGCAGAACATCACCCAAGAAATTCGTGCTTACGCGTGTGATGCAAAATTTTCAAGTTCGTTTGGAAGAAGTGATACGACGTGAGGGGCGTCATTTGACGGATGTGCTGTTTCACAAATAATTTCCCAAAGATTAAGGTTATTTTGTATTTTTTTTCAATAACATATTTTAAGAAATAAAGATTTTATTTTAAGTTTAAAAATGAAATTTGCCGGCGGACACCCGTTATGAGATTATATGTGAGAATTTTCTTCTTTAACATGCAAATTATTGTAAATTTCTCTCAACAAAAACTGCTCAACTTTAACGCAGTTTTGGTTCGCGAAATTTAAACACAATAATTTGCATGTGAACGATAAAATTCTCAAAAAATTTTCACCTTTTGTGGTATTACCCTTCAAAATGCCAAATCCTGTTATTATCTCGGAACTGATTAATAATAATCAAGCTTGCTTATATACATAGTTTGAGAAATATGTTTTGTACGAAGCGGCTTGACAGAAAGCAATCTTCTACCCTGCCCTCTATCACAGCAGTGGTTGATGCTTCTATTGTCTTAACATTATGTTAAACCTATGGCGCGTATTACTGCAGACATACAATGTAACAGCTCATGCCAAGCTGTAATAAGCGTAGTTGCATTTAAGTGATTAATTCGATTGTTTAATGTTGACCGCTGTGCTGGATGCTTGTCGCCATAGAATTAAACAAAGCCACTTGTCCATTAATGCAGTAGTAAGAACAGAGTGCTAGAGGGAGAGAAGAGTAAATATTGAACTTAATTTTTGCATATTGTACAGAATCTGTAGTAGTATTCAAATAAAAATTAAATACCATTAGTCGTACCATGCTTTAGCTTATCAACAGCCATGATTCTGTCAAGATGTTACAATTCATATTATATTCATTGTTTCGCGATGTAATTGTCATTTAATTTGACCTGCGACCAACCCTTACAAATTTTGATCTGATAATTTTACTCCTTGTATCTTCATGCGAAATGAATTATTTCATTACGTTCTACATTACAGAATGTGTCAGGCAAACTGTAATTACGATGCAGTTGTAGTATTCGATTGACTATTTTCTTATATTGAGAGATAAAGAAAACTGATACTCAACGGGTTGTTGAAATTCAAACGTATGAATAATATGTTGGTGGCACTGTAAGTCTATGTCAAATTAGAGGTTATCAGGTTAGGTTTTCCGTAAATTTTTACACAGACAGACGCAAAACCTCACCTGCTAATCTCGAATTTGAGATAGACGTACAGCGCCACCAACATATTGTTCATACGTTTGAATTTCCACAGCCCGCTGAGGATTAGTTTTTTAAATCTCTTGATGTTTAGACGATTATATTCTAAAACTGAAAGATAATATATTGACATACAAAAACCACTGTAGCGTTAAATAGTATTCAATTATATTATCGGTAGAATCTAATTTGTGAGCTTCAAGAAATTAAAGGGTACTGCGTTTAACCAGTGGCGACTCGTGGTGGATTTTGTTGGTAGAATCAACTGAACCTAAAATTAATGTTTACCTCCTCACATAGAAAGACATATTTTGACATGCCGAGGTTTAACTATTCCGCATATGGACTAGCAGAAGTTAGTACCAGTGAAAATATGTTCAAACTTTACAAGCTAATAGAAGATATTAAACTGAATGGAATATCTCTCTTGCTTTTTACTTTCCTCATCTAAAAGACGAAGAAAGCATTGTAATCGCGAAAAAAATACCTTCCGATATTTCTTCAGACCTTTACGTTGCAGGGTCTCTAGATCACAAAAAACAGGTTTTCACAATTTCGTCTGTCTGTCTGTCTGTCTGCCTGTTGGCGGTATAACTGAAAAATATTTCTTGGAGCAAGACGATATTTTGCGTACATATTATGTATCTACCTGGGATGGAACCGAGAAAATTTCAGACAAATATATACAGGGTGAGCACCTTAACACATATTTATTTTTTTATTGAACTTAGAAATATATAAAGAATAATTTGTAGATAGCGTAGCCTTTATCAGAATAAATGTTCTACAAGTCAAAAATGTGCAAAGAATAAGTGCGTCATATTGACCTTTTTAGGCAGCGAGCCGCATAATGCGTAAATCCCAAACCTTCAAATAGACGGGAAACGCTTATTTTGGCGAAGCCTTAAATTCAATCTTAGGATGTGCATTTGAAGATATACTTTAAAAAAATATACACTATCTGGATTTATCTTGCGGATATAAGAGTGTAGATCTCCTCTCTTTTTGAGATTGCAAAAACCCAGAAACTAAAAAGTGATTAATTTTATGCGTACTTCGCATTTAGAGGCTTAGTTTTAAATATTTCTCAATGATCCTTAAACTAGTGAAAATCGTATTCTTTCTAGATTTAGATGATATCAAAATAATCTCATAATTACTTATAACAAATGTTACAGAAATTATTTAAACAAAGCGTATGGGGAATGTCTTGCATACATATTAGCATCGACGTATATCTTAAACCCTATTGCAGTCAATGAACTGTCGAAAAGCTGAGCTGCTTGGATATGCGGATGCTCGGATGCGCCCGTAAAAGCAAGCAGCGCTTATCGAACAGTTTATATTAATGAAATGAAAATGATTCGTGTTTATTTGAGTTTTGAAATGAGAGCAATGATAAAAGAAATGCAAAAACTTTTTGTTCCAAAATTTAAAAAAAATTGAATGACTATTTAGTTATGGTAAAGCCGTTATGCATCCTATAGCAAGCCGCCACTGGCACTTGCCATCAATTGAATATTCAAATTTGATAACGAAACCATTTCATATACCTTGAATATGAGTGCTGTAATTTAATTGTTATCAAATGCATTGTTGCATAATAAACTTTACATCGTTATTGTATCACAATTATTGCATAAAATATGCAGTTTAAACAGTTACTTACATAGTGGAATTCATAAATCCTCCAACTATAAAGAAACTCTTCATTAGAAAAAGAGGATTTGTAGCCTAATTCCTAAATTCATAATGTCAGTAAGGCGTCTAGTAGTTTTCGTTTAGTCAAGCACTCAACTCATTCATCGTTTAGATTTTTGAAAACGAGAAAGCATCTGAAATAGATTTTTGAAAACAGATTTTCCAGTTATCGATTTCTTTTATTACTGCAAAAATTAATGTTTCATTTAGTTAGAAATCAGTATTGTCTGTCGCAAAATAAACTTAAATCGATTAGGAACTACATAAACTATTAGAAAATAAGAATATAACAGATGTGAATTAAACACATTTTTTGCCATCCCGATACAACTCGGCAATTTGCAAGTTCAGAGCAAGCACTGGAAGTGAAATACTAATTTCGGAAATTTAGGGTGTATTTTTATTGTTATGGTGCAGTAGTCAGATTGTATTTTAAAATGGCTTTTTGCAGATCAATTTGTAAGTATGTAAGCCGCAACAACTGTTCGTCGTCTAAAAGTCCTAAATACTTAAATATTTGTAGTAAAGCGTGATTAAATGTGTTGCCACTCTTATGCCAGGGTTCTCAAAGTTAGATAAAGTAGTAAAAGGTGTTGTATGGTTATTATTATATTTTCGCATATCTTGTTTAGGTTTAAATCGCTTCTAGGAGCTTTTTAAAATACCTTGAAACTCCGTTGCCTGGCACGGAATTTTGATTTATTCTAATAATTTAAGTAAAAGTTGAAGTAAAACTGTGATGTTAAAATATTTTGAGAAAATTAAACAGCATAACTGTAGAGAATCCGTTCTATTGGATCATATATACACTAATAGTACAGTGCCATTAGGTTTCGACACAGATATTAAACAAACCAGCTGAAAACTTTTCTATAATATCCGGTAGGGCGCTCTATGCATTAAGTCAGAAAAAGTCCAAGAAATCCATCGTCGGCTCTTGTGGCAATGGCCGCCGCCATATTGGTTAAATTAAGTAATTTTGATTTTTTTATATTTAACTACTTGTCTTGGATACTAGATACACTTTTGTAATTGGATCATCTTCAACCCCTGCAGCAGTAAAACTCATTCAGCATCATAAACAATATTCACTGTCATTAGACAAGTATTTAATAGTAATTTACGATGTAGGTAACGTTATCAAGGTTTTTACTTTACGAGAGAATAGTTTGAATAAACGAGCGACGTTAGGACCGAGTTCTTTAAAATTATCGAGCAATGTAGAAAGCAAATGACGTTACGTATATCGTAACACGGTTTATTTTATCGTAAAATACTAATCTTTTAAAAAAATTGTTTTTTTTATTAATGACACAACTGCGAGACACTCCAGCCGAAGAATCTAAAACCTTCTGGTATTTTCTAAAGACAACAGAAAGAAAATAATTGTTTGGAAACACATATGGTTTATAATAATAGTAAGCTTGATACTAGAGAAGGTATTGCAAATGCATTTTCTCAACATTTTAAATCAGTGTTTCTTCCAAATCCCAAGAATTATACTGCCTTCTCTGATACTCCGATACTGTAGCACCATTACTTTAATATGTTGGCTATTACTCAGGACAACGTGGAAGAGAGCATAAAGGCATTGAAACCAAAACGTTCGGTGGGTCCGGATGGAATACCTGCATATATATTTAAGGCATGTGCTGAGTTTTTCGTACGGCTTTATGCATTATTTTCACTTATAATACCATGAGTAGTCAAAGTTATGTCGACTATTTTTGCGGTGGTGTCACGAATGTCCATTGCGCTTTGGTACGATTAGGACGAGTGCGCTAGCACGAGTCCTAATCCCAAGCGCAATGGACATGAGTAGTGATACCACCGCAAAAATAATCTACTTAACTTTGACTAAGAATGGTATTCGAGGGACTATTTAATGAACCAAACTACCTTTTCAAGTTAGTTTTCAGTAAATCTAGCAACAAACTACGCAATTTCTATAGTAACAGAACAATAATATTGACTTTTTCTAATAAAAATCGCATTTGTTAAAAATAGTCACTTGAATACCTTCTAGGAAGATATATCCACTGATATTTTTTTGATTGGTCAAGAAACGTCAGAATTCTGGATTTTCATTGGTCGCTTTTTGACAGATGACAGGTGAATTGAATAGTCAATTTAATTTATAAAATAGCCAGTATTCAAATTTCTGGAAAATGACAAAGGTCTGTCCTGTATTTAAAGATGGCATCACAAAAGACTGTGCAAACTATAGATCAGTGGCATTGCTTTATGCACAATGTAAGATCTTTGGGCCCGTATAATAGTATATTATGTTATTAAGAGCAAAAGTTATACTTTATGCGGCGTGGGTGGACGGGTTATCTGCCGAGCTTGCGAGCCGAGCCACCTAAAGATACCTTTGCTTGAGAATAACATATCTGCTATGGCTGTGGTCGTATCACTAGTAACGTATGGATCATAAGTTTTGAGAATATGCTTAATCAGCAAAATAACGAAATTTTATTCAAACGAAAATTAATGGTTAATTTTAGATCTTTTAGCAACATGAAAACTAATCTCAATAACAACAAAACACGATTTGTTTACCGGTTTCACGACAATTAGATCAGACATCAAAATCGAGCAGAAATTTCAAGACCAATTTTTCTCAAAACTTATGACCCATACGTTAAGATAGACACCATAAGTCACTCAATACTGTATTGTTGGTAGCACTGTCAGTTTATGTTGAATTCAAGCTTAGCAGGTTAAGTTTTACGTCAGTCTGTGTCAAATAACAAACCAAACCTAATCTACTAACATCGAATTTTACATAGACTGACAGTGCCACCAACAATTCACGTCAGTACTGCCAAAAAGTGATTAAATGCTAATAAAGTATCGCCAGTATCGGTATGTTATTTTTCTTGACAACACTAGTACTATTAAATGCATCTTAACGCAACTCGTTGCTAAGGAGTTATAATATCCTAAGTTATAATTACGAAATAATTTTATTGCGGGTTCCAAAACAAGCAGACTATACTAAGGAGACGCAACTTCTTATGACGGCTGTATATAAAAGCCTATGCCGGGGATAGCCTTCGCGTGTCGCGCTGTCGACAGCGTGTACTATCTTCGGTCATTTTCGTTCGTTTTCGCTGCCGTTCGAAAATTGGAAGCGAGCTAAATTAACTTGTAATTGCGGTTAAGAGTCAGTTTACGGTTTTTAATCAAATGGAATGTATTTCAAGTGTGTTATTAGTTGTTAAAACATGGTATGTAAAAACTGTAATTTCCACGTACACTCAGCAAATATTTGACATTGACAGTTCATGAGTTTTGTAATTGGATAATAGTACACGACGACTGCCATATTTGTCAACTTTTAGCGGTCCGCTTCGAAACGTGCTTGAGGAAGTTGTAATAAAATTATAAGAGTATTATTTATCAATGGTCAAGGGATATTCGGTTAGACAATTTTTTGCCCTTGAAACTACTTATTTACATTTATTTAGTAGAAGTTTAATTATGAAAAGACATCTTAAAATAGTTCATTGCGAACTGTCAAAAACTTGACGTAACATAGCAACCCTATTTTTTTTAAATTTATACAATAAGCTTCAGATTACCACTGGTGGAATGGTCCTCCTTGGAGATTTTAATTTACCCAACCTGAATCCTGATCTATAGAATACACGTACTGGCCTGGAAAATGACATGATAAATTTTGACTCAATATAATAAGGTACGTAATAGTAACAGCCGCACTCTCGATCTCGTTTTAGCATCCATAAATATGACAGTAACTGGCTGTGAGTCTCCGCTTCTTCAGCAAAGTGGTCATCATCATCCTCTTGAAATTTATTTTAATTCTGAAGTTACGTTACGTGATGGCTTTGCTGGTGAACAATATAATTTCCAAAAAGCAAATTTTTATCAACTATACTTGAACCTTCGGGATACAAATTGGAACAGTTTAAATTCATATAAAGATGTAAATCCGCTGGTGGACGATGGCCTAAGCCAGTAAAAGAGAAATATCCGCCATGGTTTAATCAAGATATTGCCAAAACGATACAAATCAAATCTCACAAGTTATAGAAAAGGTTTCGCCAGCCAAGTTATCATTTAAACTTTAAAAAATTCAGGAGTCAAAATAAACGAGATATTGATATTGCCTATCGTAACTATCTAAATAAAATTGAACAAAATATAAATAGTGGATTTACGCTAAACAGATCTAAGGAAACTAATTTATTATTATTAACTCAAAACGTATCAGAAGCTATGAACGAGAATATTCAAACTGATGTCGTATACACCGATTTCGGCAAAGCGTTTAACAAAGTATCTCAGGCTTTGTTATTAAAACAAATGCAAACATTTGGTTTTTCCTTAAAACTTATTCAACTATTCAGGTCTTATTTATGTAATGAAAATCAATATGTGGTATTTGGCAATTCTAACTCAGAAGAGTACGTTGTAAACTCTGGTGTGCCGCAAGGTGCAAATTTAGGTCCCTTGCTATTTTTAATTTGCATTAACGATTTGCCAAAATGTATTATTCATTCTGAATGCTTAATGTTCGCAGACGACCTTAAACTGTGGAAGTCAATTAAATCAACAGATGATTGTGAGGGATTAAATGATGATCTGAGCAGATTAGTGCAATGAACATTTGCAAACGAATTGCCTCTTAGTTTTAATTTCTTCTCTGTAATTGGGTGTATAGGTACCTGTTGAAAAGGAGAATAAAAATAAAATAAATAAATAAACATTAAACATTGATACCATTATGGAACTTTTAAAACTATGCATTAAAACGACATACTTTCAACTAAACAATGAATTTACCAACAAGATTTCGGGATGTCTCCTTTATATCCTTTTGTTAGTAACTTTTTTATGGAAGACTGAACAACAACATGTCTACATACACCAACAAACCAGTAGTTTGGTGGAGGTATGTCAATGATGTTTTTGAAATTTGGCCTCATGGTATGAATGAAGTGGATACATTTCTTGAACATATTAACAGTAAATAAACCTCCATTAAATTCACATTAGAAACTGAGCAAAATAATCAGTTACCTTTTCTTGATACACTAACCACACGCACAATAAATACTTTTGAAACATCAGGATACCGTAAAAAACCAACAGTAATAGGTACTCACATTTAACCCCAACCATTCACAAAAACATAAAGACAGGTGTTGTAAAAAGTCTTTACGATAGAGCCAAAGTTGTTTGCTCTAATGATGAAACCTTCAAAAAGGAAAAAGGATTTATTATTAATATTTTACAAGATAATGCAACATTTTCAATACACGAAACAATGCCACACAGAAATGACACTCAAAAGTATAATACTCTAACTATACCTTATATTCCAGGCATATCTGACAAAACAACTGATATACAGCAGATTGGATGACGAATTCCAGCAGAGTGGTGTGTAAAGCGAAATGCAATTCGGATTCAGAAAGGGTCAATTTGCAGTGGAGGCTATGAAGGCAGTTAAAAATATTGCTGGGGAGCTGCAAAATGGCAACTACTGCGCTATGGTTACATTCGATGTACTAAACGCATTTAATAGTTGTCCATTGTAGACGGAAATTGTACAAGACCAAAAGAAGAACATCCCCAGCTACCTGAGAAGGCTTATCTGCAACTACTTTGAAAACAGGAAAACAAAAATTGGAAACGAGAAGAAAATAAAAGTGATATCTGGCATACCGCAAGGTTCCATACTTGGACCTTTATTATAGAACATCTATTACGATAGTCTATTAAAACTACCATTTCTAGAAGGCGTAATTGTAATAGATTATGAAGACTATCTCGCATTAATAGCATGGTAGCACTCCTGGTAAGTAAATAAGCACCGCTGTCTTAACAGGTGCAAAGATAAATGAAAAGGAATACGCTGAGAATTGCACCACATAAAACCGAAACGGTTCTGCTAACAGGAGGAAGAACAATAAAAGCATTGACGATAGGTGTGGATGGAATGCAGATTAAAACGGTTAGAGCACTCACATATTCGGGTGTGTACTTGAACCATGGTGCGAGAAGGACCACACATGTTAAAAGCATAACCAAAAGAGCAGAAGCAGTTCACTCAGCTGGCAAGGATAATACCCAACATGAAAGAGGTAAGAAGTAGTAAAAGAAGAATACTGGCATCGGTGATATATTCGATTACACTCTAAGCAGCGCCGATATAAAGAGAATTTTTACAGTACGCCAAATATGTAAAGCTATTGCAAAGTGTGCACAGAAAACCCCGTTTGAGAACATGAATTGCCTATAAGACAACATTTACCGAAACAGTGAAGGTCAAAATACCACCAATAGACCTATGATAGAAGAAAGATGCCAAATATACAACACACCAGCTGGACACACTAGGACAGAGGTAAGGGTTGACACGAATGGGAGCTGCCAGGAGAGATGAGAGTGGCTAGAAGGAAAGTTGCAGTGGACGAAACAATTGATCCCAGATGTAAGGACATGGACAAATAGAATACACGAAGAAACAGAATACCAACTAACTAAAATCCTAGGAGGTCAGAGCTGCTTCGGCAAGTGTCTTAAACGTTTTAATTTACAAGAAACTGAAGCATGTGCATATTGTGGCAAAGAAGACACAATGGAACACACAGCCTTCCACGCATTCCATGAGCTTGTCTAGTATATGACGCGTGTAAATAGTAAACAGAATTGGTCCTAAAATAGAGCCCTGCGGTACACCTGTATTAATTTCAACATATTCTGATCTATTTCCTTTGAGAAACACCTTTGTGAATGGCCCAATAAATATGTACGCAATAATTTAACAGCAGTGTTATCGAATCCGATAAAATGTAGAATTGCTTCTATAACCGAGTGATCGAGAGTATAAAAGGATTAATAATGTAAGTTTTCCAGAATCAGTCTCCACAATAATGTCATCTACAATATTAATGAATGCTGTTGTACAACTATGATCAGGTCTAAAACCTGACTGACATTCAGGGAGAATATTATGCCGAAAAGCCATAACTTTTTCAATAATTTTTGACATTGCAGGGAGGATGCTTATGGGGCGCAAATCTCATATTCTCTTGGGCGACTCAGCTTAGGCACGGTATCACCTTGGATGCTTCCATATTTGTGGTACACTGAATTTTCGATACAAAAGTTTATTACATGTGTTACAATGGGAACAATATACGGACAACATAATCTTAGCATCTCAATGGAGATATGATCTGAGCCATAAGCTTTAGAGTTAATGCTGTTAATAATTTTGAGAATATCATTTTCGGTTACAGTATGAAATTTGAACAAGTTGTCAAAGTTAGTTCTTAAGTTGTTCTGGTAGTATAGAACAGATTCGGTTCGAAGATTATTTTCGATTTTTGGAATCGAATTCAGAAAATAATTATTAATGGCATCAACATCTGCTAAATTCTCAGGAATATTGTTTAACTTTTTGCTTTAACTTACTTAGTTCCTGCCAACTTATGTTTTAGGGATCTAACAACCATTAAACTGAAACAAATCAGGGAGGGCAACGAGAGGCAGGTAGTGATATCCTCCGTATACCTTCCCTACGATGCCATCAACCCTCCACCAAGCACAGAGTTGATGGAAACTGTAACGTTCTGCGAGGCCAACCGCCTCCAGTTCTTAGCAGGCTGCGATGCCAATGCGCACAACACTGCATGGGGCAGCACGGACACAAACCAGAGAGGAACCGATCTCCTGGAATATTTGGTAAGTAATAACTTACAAATACTTAACCGACAAATACTTAACCGAGGTAGTGAGCCCACTTTTGTAACTCGACGTCGGCAAGAAGTCATTGACATAACTCTGTCCACGGCTGGACTGCAGGACAGAGTAATACAATGGCGCGTATCTAACGAACCATCACTGTCTGATCATAGACACATTGAGTACTTCCTGGCAGATTTTGAAAAGGCAACAATAACCTATCGAAATCCCAGGAAAACTGATTGGGCTGCATACAGGGAGGAACTTCTTAGCAAGTTATCCGATGTTAAAACCCATATCCATACGCCAGCAGACATTGAGGTAATTGTGGACCAAATGAATGACGCCATACTAACCTCATATGAAAACAACTGTCCATTAAGAAAGAGACAGACCAACAGGAAGGTCATATGGTGGAATGAACACCTGGCCAACCTGAGGAAAAGAGCACGAAAACTCTTTAACAGAGCAAAAAGGAACGGAGAGTGGGGCCAACACGCCCAGGCTCTAACCGAATATAACAAAGCTCTGAGAAAAGCAAAAACAGACTCATGGAGGAGCTTCTGTGGGGACATTGAAGGCACCACAGAAACAGCACGCCTCCACAAAGTTCTGTCAAAAGACCCTTTAAATCCAGTCGGGAACATGCTAAAACCGACACAGGAATACACAACCAGTGAAAGGGAAACCCTGGAAATGCTAATTCAAGCACACTTTCCAGGAGCACTGATGGCTGATCAGGCTAACATAACATCACAGCCAGTCCCTAGCAACTTCTCAAAAAGGCCCGCGAGAGACGAGTGGAAGGTAGCTAGGGAAGTGATCAGTCACAGCAAGGTACAGTGGGCTGTAAAATCCTTCTCACCTTATAAATCACCCGGACCAGATGGAATCTTCCCCGCTCTACTGCAGCGGGGAATAGACCTTCTGGTACCGATCCTAATTAAGATCTTTCGCCTATGCCTAGCGGGAAACTACTTGCCACTGGCGTGGAGACCGATCAAGGTCGTCTTCATTCCCAAACCAGGGCGAGCATCGTACACCCTGCCAAAGGCATATAGACCGATTAGCCTAATGTCTTTCTGTCTAAAGACTATGGAAAAACTGGTAGACAGGCACATACGAGATGGGGTCTTGAAAGACAATCCCATACATCGTAGCCAATATGCATATCAACCAGGAAAATCATGTGAATCGGCACTTCACAACCTACTCAGTAGGGTAGAAATGTCGATAACCAACAAGGAAGTAGCCCTAGCTGCTTTCCTGGACATAGAGGGAGCATTTGATAATACCTCCTTCGAATCAATAATGACTGCAACCCTAAGACATGGCGTGGACGACATCACAAACAGATGGATAAAAACCATGTTAGAGGGACGCCAGATACAGGCCGATTTGGGAGAAGAATCCCTCAAGGCACGTGCTGTCAGAGGTTGTCCACAAGGGGGTGTACTATCCCCACTACTGTGGAACATGGTAGTGAACGATCTCCTGCAGACACTCAATGATGAAGGGTTCTACACCCAAGGTTATGCAGATGACATAGTCATTCTCATAAGGGGCAAGTATCCAACCATCATTGCAGCTCTCATGCAAAGGGCACTGAACATCACTCAGGCATGGTGCAATAGGGAAAACCTCAAGGTAAACCCTAGCAAAACATCTATAATACCTTTCACTAAGAAAAGAAATGTAGAGGCCTTCAACAACCTTACAATCTTTGGTGAAAGAATTCAGGTTAGCCAGGAAGTTAAATATCTGGGTATTACCCTAGATGCAAAACTAAACTGGAATGCACACCTAGACAAAATAGCAAACAAAGCAAAAATGGCCCTCATGATGGGTAGACGCATGTTTGGTAAAACATGGGGACTGAAACCAATGATGGTTCATTGGTACTACATAACAGTAGTCAGACCCGTGATATCCTATGGCACCTTGGTATGGTGGCCAAAGGTAGAACAAAAAACAGCAATTAAAAAACTATCCAGGATACAGAGACTGGCCTGTTTGTGCATCTGTGGAGTTATGAATAGCACTCCAACAGCATCTATGGAAGCTCTCTTGGGACTAACACCTCTAGACATATATCTAAAAGGGGAAGCCCAGATTGGAGCATACAGAATGAAAACCACCGGAAACTGGAACACCAACCAGGAACGGTGCGGACACAAACGGATACAGGAAGTGGGCGAAGGTAACCCCATCTTAAAAATGGGCTCAGACTACAGCCTTCCAGAGTATTCCTTTGACAAACCTTTCACTGTGAGGTACGATCGCAATGACTGGACCCAAGAAACCTCAACCCACCTGCCAAATGGGCTAGTCTGGTACACAGATGGATCCCGAACAGCAGAGGGCACGGGTGCTGGAATACATGGCGTAAGACCAAAAGAGGACATTAGTGTATCTCTTGGGACCAAAGCCACAGTCTTTCAAGCTGAAATCTTTGCTATAATGCAATGCGTCCAGGAAAATGCAAAACGCGGGTATTCCCAACAACGCATAAGCATACTTTCTGACAGTCAAGCGGCACTGAAAGCGCTTGAATCACCTCGTGTAAGCTCTGTGCTAACAAGAGAATGCTTAAATCACCTGACACTCCTAGCTGAAAAGAACACTGTTCAGCTCATTTGGGTGCCAGGGCACACAGGGATAGAGGGAAACGAAGCGGCAGACGCCCTCGCAAAAGCTGGTGCATCTACCCCATTTATAGGCCCAGAACCTGTATTTGGTATACCCAAACAAAGCATCCGAACAGCGATAGAAAAATGGACCGTTAGACAACACGCTTCTCGCTGGGATGCCACACAGGGACAAACACTGGGGAAGGAAATAATTAGAACGCCTTCTCGCAGACTAACAACCGATGTACTCCATCTAGGACGAACTCAGATCAGACGGCTGGTAGGACTAGTCACAGGACACTGCCACCTGAGAAAACACCTACACAAAATAGGCATATACAGAGGGGACATACTCTGTAGATTATGTCAGGAAGAGGAGGAGACAGCCTCACACATAATCTTCGACTGTCCAGCGTTACTCCGCAAAAGACAGCAACTTTTCGGGGGAACTCCACACGGAGCAGCTCTGACACACGAGCACCTCGTAAAACACCTCCTACAACTCGTTGAAGGTGCAGATCTATTTTAATAGGGTCAGGGGGGGCACAAAAGACCACAGAGTCGAAGTGCAAAACTGGGCTCACTACTAACCCATCTAAATCCCTGCTTTTAATCAATCAATCAATCAATCAATCTTAGGGGCCCAGTGCATCGGACTGGATTCCAGCAGGGTGCAGTCGAACGGGGTAGGTCTACTCCAGACAGGAAGGATTTCAAGCAGATGGGGAGTGTTTTAACTCCCACCGGAAATTGGCTAAAAACGCACAGAACCCAAATGTATTCCCGATTAAGAAGAAACTGGCCTAGTCTTACCTCAAGCTAGGGGTGGAGCCGAAAGAACGTGCTAAAGTCGGTTTCAGGAGATCCGCCAAAAGCGAAAGGATGCAAGTAAGTAGCTAACTAATCATTACGAACACCCACGATAACGCAGAAATGCTTCCAGATCCCTCAAACAATCTATTCGAAGAGGCGAGCCCTACCAAAGGGCTATGAAGCACTTAGCTGCAGAGGAACACCTACTAGCACGACAATTTAGCTTGAAAAGAAAGCCGAAAAATTAAAAAACCCAGCCTACAGGTCATATGATAACAAAAATTTGGGCCAGAAGATGCCAAAAAACCAGTCAGGCAAGTTTGACTGCAGGAAAAGATAACATTGCTCTAGCAACAAATGGAATAGTTAAAAATAATTTGTATCACCGGTTGCCTAGCGGCCATACCCAAATATTTGTAAAAATATAGCAAAAATAAACCTAATTTGCAAGATATGAGTAGTTAAACGAGGGGTTGCTTACGAAACTGTACCATAATTATAGGAGAGTAATTAAAAATAAGATATAGCCAATTATACCTAGTTTAAAGCATGCAAAAATTGACAAAAGCCAACCATAAATATTCAAGTTCAAAAATTCAGCTAGTAAAAGTTCAATACTACGGGGGACGCTCCAAATGTGTCGTAACAATTTTAGCAACCTTGTACACTCCCAGATTTTCCCGTCAAAAACACTGATTATAATTTGAATTTCCCGCCAAAACCTACCTAGAATTTGAATTTCCCGCCAAAACCTGCACAGAATTTAAATTTTCCGCCAAACCTGCACAGAATTTGAATTTACCGCCAAGCATGAGCAAAAACCCGCGCGCAGACCCTCGCGCTGACCGGCGCAGAAACCCCAGACAATCATATCCGGTTCATTTTTAGCAACCTTGCACATTCCCAGACGCTCACATCCACAAGTCTTGACAGGTCTGTGGCGACACGCAAATATAGCCTCTATTAACACCTGCAACAAAGGAGATGATAGGATAACTTATAAAACTGAAAGATGCTGGGTGGCTACAAAACTATGATCAACAGACGACTATTTCATCGCTCCGTTTTGTATTATAAAATTCTGCTATTTAAAACTACCAGTTTAGGATTGGCTTGCGGATGTCTTATATTGCAAAAACCAACTTTTATGCCTTGCTGTATTATTTACTTGATTCAAGAATCTGGCCTGTAGGAGCTTTAGTTTTTTCGTGGAAACTTGGCACAGTCAACCTAACCACTTAAATATTTTTACGTTAAGACCCAAATTTTAGATTCGATTAGAAATTCAAGAAAATGTTTCCATTAAACCGGTATCTGAACCTGATTTCTAAGCAATAAGTTTTTATGCGGTAAAAATGAACTGTCCCTCGCCGTTGGATATCGTGTATAGCATCCTTATTAATTAGAGTATTGTTGTGGCCTAATAGCTTTTATTTGGTTTTATTTAGTTCTTATTCTCAGGGCTTTATTTTAAAAATTTTTGATATCTTACCTTTTGTCTGCAGTCTCTAATTGTAATAATCTTGAGTATTAGTCGTGCAGATTTTTCAAATGTATTATCTGCTAATATTTTCTTTAAGTATTTTATCACCTTTTTTAAATATCTCTCTACCGGATTGGTTTGCAGATGTCTTATACTGCAAAAAAAACAACTTTTATGGCGTGCTGTATCGTTGTATATATAAACCTCGTATTTTTAAAATAAATTGTATTATCTGCTAATATTTTGTTTGGTTTTCCAAATTCTATAAAATATTCATTTACATAGCGTTCTTAAAACCAAGGGCGCTAACACAAGATGTAAATAAACCATAACATTCTTAAAGCCAATGTGCTAACACAAGAACAAAGAAGGTGTCTGTTTTGCGATATGCGGAAGTTGCCGAATCGGATAAACTGAAAAATGTCGGGTGGTAGACACGTTTATTTTATCGCCCCTGTTTTGTATTATAAAATTCTGCTGTCTAAGACTCCGCTTCCTACCATTTTTTAGTACTGGAATGTGTATAAGATTGGCTAAAACTACATCAAACTTTTAACCTGGAAGAGTATTTTTTACTAATATATAGTGCTGTTCGATATTTGACAAGATCCGGTTTGGCAGCTGCATTACAAGTTTTCTGTCTGTCTATCAGCAGTGCTTTCGAACCTATATTAATACAATGGAATCTAAAATTTGGTAAAAGAAAACAATATGCAATTAAATGGTACTGTTGCTAATATCCAAAATTTTTAACTCAGTTTACACTCCGAACTGTAACCTATAAATCTCTACAGCATAATAATATTTCTTTAGGAACTTGCTTATTGCTAAAGTGAGGGCGTGCTGTACATAAATCCAAGCGAAATAAATAACTATCGGCTCGAGACTGTGTATTTAATAAAGTACGGAAAAAACACGTAATATTTACTTTGCTTACAAACAATGTCTCTAACACTCCAACACTTTTGTATTATGTTAAATACTGTCTACCGCTTAAACAGTCCTCCAGCGGGATCGAACACATTACCTATCTACTAAAAGATGCTTCCAATCGGCCTATTCAAGTTAAATATCCAGACATACATCTCGTTGAACGTGTAATAAAACAAAAACCTAACAAGGTATTTAAAATGGTTTGGATTTTCATATTGCATCTTTTTAGCTGGAAATAATTCGATATATACTATTAGACCACAATTAATTCGGTTTATTTTTTGCAACCTTGCACATTTCTCAAACAATGGCTTCATTGTTTAATTGCGCAGAAGATAAACAGGCAGGCAGGCAGGTTTTGACAAGTCTGGCATTTCCAGACAATGACTCACATCCGGTATAGGAATTTCAAAATTAGACTCTTAACCTCAAAATTCATCGTGGGAAACTTGTAAAAATTAGACTTTTACCTAGCAAAAACTTCCAACTGTGCTGATTTTTCTTAAACAATGGGTTTCTTTGTTTGAATTTTTGCAGATCAACACATTTTTAATCTCCAGACAACAATAGCTTCATTGTTCTCGAATTTCGTGCTGATTTTAAAACAATGGATGTTATTGTTCAACAACATCCTGCAAGAATAGACATGTCTGTCAGACGATGAGTCACATCCGGTCGAGCCCGAGAAAATTTTGATAAGCGTAACAATAGCTTCATTGTTCTATTTACTGATAACAACATCCTGCAAGAATGGACATGTCTGCATCGCAGACGCTCACATCCGCTCGAACGTGGGAAAATCTTGTAAAAATTTCAAAAACTACACTTTTAACCCAAAAAATTCTCGGAAGTGGCACGTGACCTAGGTGAGACCCGTGACCCCCGGCTAGGCCCGTGACCTTCGGCTAGACTTAGCCAAGTTTCAAACCAGAAGCCAATGACCGAGGCCCGTGACCTTGACCCCGGCTAGGCCAGTGACCTTCGGCTAGACTTAGCCAAGTTTCAAACCAGAGGCCAATGACCTCGCCACGTGACACTTAGCCAAGTTCCAAACCACCGGAAGTGAGGCAGAACCCGTCTAGCTACACTACTCTGGGACGCCCGGAAATAAAACAATTTAAATTGTGGGACAAATGTAAAAATTTAATGTCAATCGAGAAAACGGCATCAATTAACATAGTTCGGGAATTTCCACGAATATTTGATGAAATCGGGCAATTCAATACCGAAATGGAGATCAAATTAAAACCAGGAGCAACTCCGTTTGCCCAATCAGTACCTCGGGTAGTACCGATTCCTTTAATCGATAAGTTAGAATTGGAAATTAAAAGATTCATTAGGTTAGAGATCATAGAACCGGTGGAGCATCCGACGGAGTGGGTTGCGCCGATTGTAGACTATACCGAATTAAACAAAAGCGTTCTTAGAGCGCATTTTCCCATATCAAAAGTTGAGTCAACATTAGCTAAAGTGAAGGGCGCAAGCTACTTCTCAAAGATTGATACAACGTCAGGGTTCTATCAAATTAAATTAGCAAAAAGTTCTCAAGCTCTAACCACGTTTATCACGCCCTTCGGGAGATTCTTATTTAAAAGACTGCCATTCGGGATTTCATGCGCGCCTGAATATTTTTCGATGCAATTCGCGAAAATCCTAAGCGGCATTAAATGAGTTGTAAATCACACCGATGACGTTCTAATTTATGCGGAAACTATTGAGGAACACGACGAAATCCTTCGAATAGTTCTATCGCGAATCAGTGCAGAGGGAATTACGCTAAACAAAGACAAATGTAAATTTGCAGTGGAAAAAGCGGAATTTTTGGGACATGTTATTAGCAAAAAAGGAATTTCGGTTTGTCCAGACCGGGTAAAAGCAATAACGGAATTTCCAGCGCCGACAAACAAAACAGAATTGTTGCGACTGTTAGGTATGATTAATTTCGCAGGTAGATTTATCCAAAACAGGGCGGAAATTTTGGAACCGTTGACGGCTCTTTTAAAAGACAATGTAGAGTTTACGTGGGGAAAACTCCAAGACATCGCCTTTGATAAAGTAAAAAGGTCGTTGCAGCGCGAAGGCACTTTGGCATTTTTCGATTCGACAAAGCCGATCATAATTAGCGCGGATGCATCATCCTACGGGTTGGGGTGTGTGCTAATGCAGGTAGCCGGAGATGATCGCGAAATAGTTGCTTACGCATCGCGGACATTGACACCCACAGAGCGGCGGTACGCTCAAATTGAACGAGAAGCTCTTGCCCTTACTTGGGCTTCGGAAAAATTCAAGGAATTTGTAACAGGCCTTCAGTTCACTTTAAAGACCGACCATAAACCGCTTTTACAAGTATTGCAGACAAAACAGCTAGAGGAATTGTCGCCGGGCCTACAACGGTTTAGGATGCGCCTAATGCGGTACGATTATAAAATTTTATATACGCCAGGGAAAGATCTTATTGTAGCCGACGCATTATCGCGAAACCCAATAAAAGATAACTGTCAGGTTGGGGAGGAACTGGCCGAAGAAAAGGAGGCATACGTCCGGTGCGTCATAAATTCTCTGCTGGCAACTGAAAATTTCTTGGGAGTAATTCGAAATGAACAAATGAAGGACGCGATTTGCAAAGAGTTACCCGAATTTGCTACATCGAGTTGGCCCGATAAGAGTAATATTCCCAACGAATTAATGCCGTATTATCAATACAGATCGGACATTTCGGTTAACGAAAATCTCGTATTGAAAGGTTTACGAATTGTTATTCCAGCAGCTCTACAAGAGTGTTGTTTAGAAAGAATACACAGAGGATATCAGGGAATAGTAAAATGTTGCGAACGGGCGAAGATGTCGGTGTGGTGGATAGGGTTGTCTACACAAATCGAAAACTTCATTAGCAATTGTCAAAATTGCTTGGAACACAAAACCAACCACAGGGAACCATTTATAAAAGATGATTTACCGCAGCGCCCATGGCAAAAAGTAGCCGCGGATCTTTTCAAATCCTCTGTGTGGTATTTAATTGTAACCGATTATTATTCAAGATTTTTTGAAATTTACACACTTCATTTATCTGAAAAAGTAATTGTCGGAAAATTGAAAGAATGTTTCGCGAGATACGGTATTCCAAAATTGGTAAGGACGGACAATGGTCCGCAATTTAGGGCAGAATTCAAACAGTTTGCACGCGATTACGATTTCAAACATGTAACGTCTAGTCCCTATCTACGAATACAAAACAATATGAATAACTCAATTAATCTACAACGAAACCTTCTAAATGATGAATTCAACAATCAACAAAACACTATTAAGATTTACACTACTATTCCATATATTCCTAACCTATCTGAAAAAATAGAAAAAGAATTTTAAAAAAATGACATTTACACTTCATTCCAAAATCATAATACAGGACAAAGAATTTTTTATAAAAACTTAAAAAACAAAACTAATAAAAATTTACGTTATTTACGAAGTATCGTGTAAAAACTGTGATTCAACATATATCGGACAAACAAAACAGTATATAAAACGGCGAATGACCCAACACCAGCAGTGAATAAAAAAAAAACTTAATCCACTACAACCAAATACTGCCCTCTCAGATTACGCTGTCGACCACTTACATAGTTTTGATTTAGACAATCCTAAAATACTACATAATGAAACACATTTGAAAAAACGTTTATTACTAGAATGCATTGAAATTTAAAAACCCAACACCAGCAATGAATAAAAAAAAAAACTTAATCCACTACAACCAAATACTGCCCTCTTAGATTACGCTGTCGACCACTTACATAGTTTTGATTTAGACAATCCTAAAATACTACATAATGAAACACATTTGAAAAAACGTTTATTACTAGAATGCATTGAAATTTAAAAATCACCAAAAGCAATAAATTATAAAACTGACACAGAAACACTAGTAATGCAGTTTTTAATAAGACATAAAATAGGCGTAATGTGTATAACTGAAACTCACTTAAACAACAACACAAAAATACGCTTCACTGGATATAACATGCACCGCAAAGATCGCAATACCACACATGCATCGGGAGGAGTAGCAATTATAGTTAGGAAAAACCTATCAGCCTACCCAGTTGAAATAGCACAACTACAAAATTTAGAAGCAGTATCAATCAACCTAGAATTGACAGACAAACAAAATATAATTATATCTAGCGGTTACAAGCAACCAAACCGACAAATACTTGAAGAAGATATAGCTGCCTTATTAAACACAAATAAACCTACTATAGCCGTTGGAGATTTTAACTGCAAAAATATACTCTGGGGATGCAGAAAAACTAACCCTAATGGAACAAAGCTGTACTCCTACCTAAGTACACATGCCATTCAAATCTCAGCACCGAATGAATTCACCTATTTCCCTGCTAGAAACTATCATCAGCCAGACATTTTAGATATAGTTCTGCACAAGAAAATTAATACCCCCATATACCAGACGACCTTAACTGATTTGGATTCAGACCATTTGCCGGTGATAGTTAAAAAATTAATTTTTTACATTTGACCGCGCAGCTGAACATACGGAACAATACCCACGACTTATAAATGGTAAAGTTGATTGGCTACTATTCCGGGAACACCTAAGCATAACTTTGCACTGCGCTACGATCCTAGTCACAAAAAATTACATTGACACTGCAATCAACACTTTGAATAAATCAATTGCACAATCTATTCAAATTTCAACAACGGTCCAACGCCTGTAATATTACGTCCCCACTTGGTACGTCAATTGAAATATTTATATGATAAATATAATATATAACTTACCTCACAAACGTCAATATTTGACATACAAATATTGTTCAGTTATATCTTTCTAATTATTTAAATATTTGCTCCGGCTAGTCAGTAAAGCTAAAGAAATACTCCTTACCCTCAGCTGAATGGTGCTTCTTAATAACAAGTATTACTGCTTGTTCAACTATTTGATTAATATAAAGTAATTTTATAGTTACTTTCAGGTCTTTTATTGATATTCTAAATATTTTAATGACATTCAGATATGTTATTGAATTGTCAATGACGTAAGGATAGTCAAGTTTGTTTAAGATAACTTTTAATCAATATTAAAACCCAAAATCCCTAATTTACATCCCCAATCTTAAATTAAATCAAAAGGTTAGAATTTCTAAATATAATGACCTAAAATCGCCGAGTACTCAGAACACTATAAGAATTTAGAAAATTAATAATAATTCTTAGTTCTAAATACAAGTTCACTAATATTAAACACACAATTTAAATATTCTTGAAGTATTCCAAAAGTTGTTCGAAAAGTTATAAAACAAACACTGACCTTAGCGTCGCTTTAGCGTAACCTGATCAGCAACCTATAGAATTCCTCTGCAAATGAAGCAGGGCAGCTAACAGTAACTGGCTGGTTGAAATCTCCAATCCTCTTAAAAAGCTCTTTGTATGTTTTGCTATCTCCCAGATAGCACTTCTCAATTGAATGCACAACACACACGTAAACACTGGCTCTACGTTAATTATATTGTAAGTTATTTACTTGGTAATATAACTTCAATATGAAATTGAAAACACTTCAATTATGTCGACTTGATAGACGGTTTGATTTGTTGAATTTACTTTGTATCATTACCAGATACTTTCTGTGTAATGATCTTTTACTTAAATTCAAATAAAAATACCAATTGGTTGGGATTGAACCACCATCGGTTTTAATATGACCGTCTCGAGTCGAGTTTCAAATTGAACTTTTTTATAATTCTGTTTATTTACTTCTCTTTGGTTACCCGTAACTATTCACAACACATCGATTGTACATAAACTTTTTAAATTAACTATCTGGATATATTTTATATGAATAAATGTGCCATGCAGACTGCATGTAACATTACACGCCGAAGGCGAAGCTTAAATTATCTAACTCCACCAAAACGAATATTAAACTTAATAAAACAAAAACACGCTTTAAGGAGAACCTAGCAAGTAACTAGAGACCCAGCTATTAGGCAACAACTAAACAAGATTATTAGGGTAGTACGGCAAGAGCTAGAACAAAATCGTATTAGTTCCTATAAAAAATACATCGAGGAACTGGAACCACGAGACTCTTCAATGTGGCTAGCAAAGAAGCGAATTTTAAAACAGCCACAAATATTCACTAGTCTGTTCAAAAACGACACAGTATACTCTTCAGATGAAGAAAAATGTGACCTATTTGCAAACCATCTGGAAACAACATTCACAACTAGTAACAACGATGTGGAGGACAAAGCATTCAACCAAGAAGTCCAATTGCAATTAAACCAACATGCACCATTGGTTCCAGGAATTATTAAACCCATCAGCCCTAGAGAAATTAAGAAATACATAAAGAGATTACCCACAAAAAAATCACCAGGACATGACCAAATCTCTAACGTAATATTAAAAAACATCCCAGATAAAGTCTACGCTTACTTAGCATTCATTTTCAATGCATGTTTATACACAAGCTATTTTCCTGATACATGGAAAGTAGCACATATAACAATGATTCATAAGCACGGAAAAATCCTAAGGACCCTGCAGGATATCGCCCTATCAGTCTACTGCCTACCTTATTTAAAATCTTGGAAACAATTATTCATGGTCGTTTAACAAAACTCTTGAACCAGAATAATATAGTCCCACCTTTCCAGTATGGCTTCAGACAAAAACACTCGACGGTACAACAACTATCACGAATTACAGAATTGATAGAAAAAGGATTTGATAATAAATTGCACACAACGGCGGTGTTCCTTGACATGGCGCAAGCATTTGACAAGGTATGGACAGACGGGCTACTTTACAAGCTGTTAAAAATAAAATTACCAAGTTATTTGTTTTTAATAATTAAATCATTTCTCACTGATAGAAAATTCGCCGTCAGAGCAAATGCAAAGCTTTCAACAATAAAAGGTATAAACGCAGGTGTACCCCAAGGTTCAATACTGGGTCCAACACTTTTTAACATCTAAGTGCATGATCTTCCAGAACTGGGCAATACAACTACAGCAATGTACGCCGATGACACTGCACCTATAACTCAAAATTTCGACATCAATATTTCCGTACAACGTCTACAAGAAAGCTCAAATGTAATTAATGAATGGTTACACAAGTGGCGCATAAAGTTAAATTCCGGTAAATGTGAAGCGCAGATATTCACGTTACGTCGACCAAACACTCCGGCAAACATAGTGATCCTAGACAGGAGGCTAACATGGGGTATACATATAAACCGAAAATTGAACGAGGCACACGCAAGATATTCAATGCTGTACCCAATAATGAACAAACATTCTTCACTAAAGCATGAATGTGGAATCCTAATGTACACTGCAATTATAAGACCTATACTTATGTAAGCATGTACTATATGGGGAACAGCATCAAAAACTCACCTAAATAAAGTTCAGCGATTTCAAAATAAAGTGTTACGTACTATTCTAAACGCACCATGGTACATAAGAAATACCCAAAAACATCCTGAAACAGGGCTCTTAACAATACGAGAAAAAATATCCAAATTAGCGAAAAAATATTTTAACAATATAACAGAGTGCCCCAGCGCCACACTACACGAAGTAGGTAAAAAACATATCCATAGGAGACTGAAAAGAAAGCTAGCACAAGACCTTTTCCTATCACCAACGTCGACAGAAGAAAGTGATGATTAAAATGCCATAAAAAGTTAACAATGTAATGAAAGTGAAACACAAGTTCTAGTTATCAATTAATTGAAGTGACGGAGACGCTTTTAAAAGTGGATCTCATTAGAGTGATTAAAAAAAGTGCCTGACTAATCAATAGTGAACTCAGCTGTGAATAGCAACTGATTGCTGAACCGGCTAAATAACTTTGAAAAAAAAAACTTTCTTTTTCTGTATTATTCAACAAAAACAACACAAAATCCTGACATTTTTGTCGGTTTCAAGGTTATGTTCTTTATTCACTGTCAAATATGTTACTTAACCAACTTTAGGATTAAACTAGAGACCCTTTCATTAATACAACTTTACGAGTCCATAACTTCCTTTAATTTTCAACTGAAAAGAGTATTTTAACCAGGAATACCAAAATCTTAACTAGTTGTGGGTGGTCATGGATTGATACCCACAACACCGTCAAAAGTTGTAATACAAATCGAGTGCTGCCTTTATCTGTTTACAGACTTAATAAACAACACATAAAGTACACTGCAGTATTACATAAACTCAGTACAATGGACACAAAACGTATAGAATTTATGGAAAGCTTCTATAAGAAAGTTACAGTTGCTTGTCCGCGATTAGCTGTTATGGCGGAGCTTATGACGTCACTTAGAAATACTCAATTGCTTTGACAATTTCAAATTTAGAGGGGGCGTGGGGCATGCCGCCCTCTGAATACGTCTATGTTTGCACATTAATATTGTTATGGTTTAGGTACTCTGGCGAATTATCAAAAATAATATGAATTACACTACGAACCACATTATTTGTAAACGTTCTTGAATTGATGCCAGTACGAATATGCAAATATGCTCAAGTAACGATTGGCAACTTAACTCGCGCATATAACAAACCAATAAATTAATTTCGGCTACGTCATAATAGAAGCAGGAGCAAAACAGTGTCCTCAGGGTTTAGAATTATAAAAGGAAAATCGCTCAACTAAATGTATTACATTCAACGTTTAGGAACTATGTTACCCTTACCAGTAGGCTGTCCATAAGTGATTCCGATGACTGATATAATGCACAGATATTTTAGCAATAACATGACCGTTCTTAAAAATTCGACTGCACAGAATAACCGCTAAAAAGTAAAAACCTGTTGCAAAAGGTCGTTTTGCAGCAACACATAAATGCCAGAGGTTATCGATCCACCTTGAGAATGATTCTCACGAGTATAAAAACCTACATCCGCTTGTTTAGAAACACAGATTTTGCTTTTTGGAGTATATAGATTTTACTCTTAATTTATGTATGCGCTTTTGCAAAGGTTGCCTGGAGATTTGTTTATAACATAAATTAAAGTGGATTTATTTCTATCTTCCATCTGCAACTTTTGTAGGAGTGAAATATAAATTTGGCAGGAGCTATCATCTTTTAAGTTGGAAGTTTTATAGGTATAAAAATTCTTAGCAAATAAAGATTTTCCATCAACTGCTAAATTAATTTCAAATAGCCTGAGGATGTAAAAGCATCTAAGTATGTAAAAATACCAGCAGAGTGAATAAGAGTTTTAGGTGAAACAAATTTAACAGTTTTACTCTTACATACATACCTAATAGGTTTGTATTTCGATCGTTGCAAATAAATAATCTCTGTCAGTAATTTTTTATTTAAGAATTATGAATGATTAAATTAATGTTGGAAGCAAAATCCATTAACATATTTATATTAAACAATGGTACTCAAATAGTTTAATAAACCTACACGATCGAAAGAAATCTTAGTATTAACACGTATTGACAAACTCAAATAAATAAAGTTAATATGAAAGTAATAAGCTAATTTCTTCAAAAATAAAATTTATGATCTGTTTTAATGGTGTTTAAAATCAGACAGAAAATTAAGAATTAAGTTATTTGCAAAAATCTAGTAGGCCGTGGACTTTTTATAGAAAACCACAGCAATGTTAAATTATAAGAACAGGGTATCTAGTAAAAGCTATTAAAAATTATTGTAGCTTGATCATTTTTTGTTTTTTAGTAATTTACTTTTGCACATTCTCTTCTTATGTTACACTTTTGGCATTGTCACGAGAAAAAAGATTTGGGCTGTAAATGTAAATGTATTTAATATATTTCCGATGTAACCAATGTTTGTCTTTCAATTTTGGAACAGTTATTCTTTATATATGCTGTTCGGCGATGACAAAGTTTAGAAGTGCCCTATTTTTTTTAAACCGGTATGCAAATGCTAAAGTACTACTAAATTAATTCAGCCTTTTATATGAAATAGTGCTCAATAAAAGTACTAGAGCCTAGAATAATTATAATGTACTAAAGTGAAGTCTGGTCAGACAAGATGGATGAAAGGCAAGTAACCGCTGAATGCAATAGACTGCTTACCGCTATACTAAACGTTTTGTAAGAAGTATTTAAGTATGGTTAAACTCTTTAGTTGTATTATACCTGCAGTTTGTGATCGTGAAAAATTATATTTGCCTATTCACGACTACTTACTACTTAAATCCAACATGGCGGGTAAAGGAATTATGTGTGTTAAGTGCTTTATTAAATTAGGAAGATATGATGATTCTATAGAGTGTACGGGCAGCTGTGGTGGATCATTTCATTTAGTATGTGCAAGTGTATCATTGAAGTTATTAAACGTGATGAATGAAGATAAAACGCTAAAATCTTGGCAATGTGAAATGTGCAAAAATAAAACTAGTGATAAGGAAGCAGAAATACAAACCACCAATACAGAGTCTGATAATACTGTGTTATTCTAAATTTTAGAACAGCTAAAAGTGTTGCCTACACTCACTGCAAATGTGGAATTGTTGTCTGTAAACAATTTTTCTACTAGATCAGATTCAATGCAGGATCAAATATCGGAGTTAAGGCAGAGAACTGTGTTAAATACCAATAAAATGGTAAAACTAGAAAATGTTATAAAGAGTCAAGATCTTGAAATAAAGGCGCTACATAAACACGTGCATGAACTGGATCAGTATACGAGGAAGGAATAGAAACATATAATTACATGGGGTTACCGAATCTGAATCAGAAAACTTAACTTTAATCTTAAGTATAATCGGAGCGAAATTGAACATAGTGGATTTCAATGTAAATTCGGTAGAAGCCATACATAGAATTCCACATAAAAGAACCGATAAACCAAGACCTATTATTGTTCAGTTTAACAGCAGTATTATAAGAAATCGATTTAATGAAATTAGCAAAAGAACCAAAATAACATCCTTGGACATTGATCCTTACAATAAACAACTGCTTTGGAGGGCAAAGAAAATTAAAGAGAACAAGCAAACCGCAGTCTTGAATCGGCGCGCACGTGAAATAGGATACGCGAAATGTCAAGCTCCGAGCCGAGCGCTAAGATAAGAAAAACAAAACCTAAACAAATATAAACATCTGTGAAGCCGGAACGTGAGATTTTATTGTGTGCCACAGACACACAGACAAACACACATTAAGAAAAATTATATTATAGATATGCACAACAATTACGTCTGGACAAAAAAAGGCGTATATATGAAAAAACCGATAATTCCCACACAATCAAGATATCATCCGAAAACGACTTTCTTACTAATTAGAGCGATCTCAGTTCAAGTATTAATTTAGGTGGAGGTAGTAATCAAGAGGAGTGCAAACTTCAGTTATATTATCAAAATGTGGGTGGCTTGAATACTAAAATGAATAAGTTTTATTTAAATGTGGTGTCCTGCGATTATGATGTTATAGTGATAACCGAATCATGGCTTAAAAATAATGTAAACAACAATAAATTATTTGGCGACAAATATGTAGGTTTTAGACAAGATAGAGATGTAAATATTCCTGGAAAATCCAGAGGTGGTGGTGTTTTGCTTGAGGTTGGAACTAATTATCAAGCGGAACAGATGGCTATTGTTTTTCCTAGTGTCAAGGTTGTTTTAAATTGTAAAACCTGTTTATACATTATTGTTGTGTATATTACAAATGCTTCTAGAAGAGATTATGAGCAATTATTTGAGTATCTAAGTAGCTTACCATTTATTTTCAATGAAAATTGCATGCTGTTTGGGGATTTGAATTGTCCAGATTATTTAAAAATTTTTTTTGAGAATACAAAAATAAATTTGTCTTCTAAAACTATAGCATTAATAAACTTTATAAATTTCTTAAATTGTAAACAGCACAACCATGTCACCAACACAAACGGCAGAATATTAGATTTAATTATATATTTTAAGAAAATCAAGGTATTCAGGGAGTCCGACGGGATAGTGCCGGCAGATCCAATTCATTCTGAATTATCATGCGAGTTTATTATTAAATCTGCTAATAAAAAATTAGGTAAAATGAATAATGAATTCGTATATGATTTTAAGCATGGTAATTATTATTTACTAACTTAGTTCATTAGGGACACAGATTGGAGTGATCTAGATAATTACAACGTAATTGATGAAGCGGTAATAGTTATTTACTATACAAGTGGGATAACAGCATCATTAATATACGTGTGCGTAAGTTACAAACGAGTGCGTAGCACAAGTTATTTAAGCACACAAGTATATTAATGATGCATTATCACACATGTATTGTACAAAATTTTATCTACGACTGCCTAAAATTGAGAAAAGTGCATTATTTCAGTTACGTAATGAAGTCATTACGCAACTCAGTAGCGTAATGAAACCATTACATAACTGAGTGGTGTAATGAACTTCATTACTTAACTGAAATAGTGTCAAATGAGTGACGTAATGAGTTACTTATCCCACTGTAGTGGATAAATAAATTTTATTTTATTCTATTATGTTATTATGACAATAACTCCTTAGCAACTAGTTGCGTTAAGATGCATTTAACAGCACTAGTGTTGTTAAGAAAAATAACATAACGATACTTTATTAGCATTTAATCACATGTTGGCAGCACTGTATTGTCAGTCTACATCAAATTCGATGTTTGTAGGTTAGGTTTTGTTTGTTATTTGACACAAACTGACGCAAAACTTAACCTGAAAATTTCAAATTTAACATAACCTGACAGTGCTACCAACAATACAGTATTTAGTTTTTATCTTACTAGTGATACCACCGCTCGCTGTTGTAAATGTCATTAATAACCATTTTTCCTATTTTTTTAAAAAGATTGGTATTTTAGGATAAAATAAACCGTGTTACGGATATACGTAACGTTATCTGCTTTCTACATTACTCGAGAATTTTAAAGAACTCGCTCCTAACGTCGCTCGTTCATTCAAACTATTCTCTCGTAATGTAAAAAGCTTGATAACGTTACTTGCATCGTAAATTACTATTATGATATTATTAATAATATTTTGGACGGTAGTATTCCCAAGTCACGAAAACGTAAACGTAAATTCCCTTACTGGTACCGAACAATTATTCGGAAATGAAAAGCTAAAAAAATAAAATAAAAATAGAGAACTTTTCCGTGCAACAGGAAACGCCGTTTTTAATGAAAATTATAAATCAGTGCGATCTGAAACTAAGAGACTGATTAAGTATGCTTATAAGACATATAGGAATGGAAAATTTAGAAATTAATATTCAAAACGAACCAAAATGTACACGGTGGTACTCCTGAACCAATGATTGATACAGACGGTACATCAATACAAGATGGCGTAGGCGTAGTAAATGCTTTTGTCAGGTATTTTAGTAGTCAATACACTATACATAGAAATGTAAATTACAATTTAGAGCCAATCGCTAATATCATAGCAAATATAAATATAAACATTATAACTTATGACGAGGTAGTGACTGCTATTAAACAGCTAAAAAATACACGGGCTATTGGTATTGATAATGTCAAACTTACATCATAAAATGGTGTGCTGACTGTCTAGCTGGCCCCTTATGTACTTTATTTAATTTCAGCATAAGTACGAACACATTCCCCATGAAATGGAAAAATTCAAAAATCACTCCCGTTTTTAAAAAAGGTAATAAATCTGAAATAGCACTACAGGCCCATCTCTTTACTAAATATTTTTGCAAAAATATTTGAACCAATTATAAACAAACACGTACGACAACAAATTCATTCATTTCTATGTATTGAACAGCAGGAATTCATCAATAAGCGTTCTACGGTAACCAACTTACGCATTTTCACTCAATATATTTCTGACGCATTAGAAAAACAATACCAGGTTGATGTCATTTATACGGATTTTGCGAAAGCATTTGATACTGTGAACCATAATATCCTCTTAAACAAACTTCATAAATTTGGTTTTAATAATAACTTAATTGAATTTTTTCATTCTTATCTGTCTGAGCGCAGTCACTGTGTTTATTTAAATGGTTATGTTGGGTGCATTGTAGTTTTCTTTAAATTTAATAATGTAATTTCTTGTAATTGGGTCTTGGTACTTGTTGGAAATAAATATTTATTAATATTATAACGTTGTGAGTGGAGGAACTGAGAAAGCATTAAGTGATCAAGATAATGTTGTGAAAGACAACAATTTAAATAATCTATCAGCAGCAGTAAGTCATTGAATGCTATATAGTAAAACGTAGTATGTATAGTAAAAACTGTAAAAATTGAAAAAACAAAAAACTGATAAAGAAATTAATGATGGAGATGGAGCGCATGTTGACCATAGTCCTGATGCGAATGCTGATACATTTTTAGGTATTTGAAATTATTGGAATTTTAATATCTTAGTATTCTGAGTTGGTGTATATTGAGACCCCAGGTATTGAAGAAGGTAGCTTTAAATTGCATAATGGTGCGTCATTTTCAGAAAAGTTGGAATTTTTAAAACTACACCCATTTCAGCCTACACCAACCAATAGCTTAAAAACTAAATTAAATTGTAAGAAAATATACTATAGATTGATTGGCGACAATGAAATAAAAAGTAATTGGGTACCAGTAAAAATGCATTCTGACACAAAAAAAAACCAAGACAGTGTACTGTTCAATATGCGTAGCCTTCTCTGTATCGAAAGATTCTCCTTCTTGCACTGGTTGCAAAAACGTTCAACACATATATTCAGCTATAGATAAACACGAAATTAGCACATCTCACTCCACTACTGTAAAAAGCTTTCTCATTAGCTGCCCATAGACAACCGTTCAAAACTTCCACGAAAAACTACATTCGTGGCGGTTTTAAACGCGTGTCTATGGCCGGCCATTGCCTGCAAAGATGCTTCAATTGAGGCAAAAATTAATACTGACATGTATGCTCTTAAGAAAAAATGCTGTGAAGAAAACATCCACGTATTACGTCAAGTATTTGAACTGGTAAAATTAATAGGACAACAATCCTTGCCTTATCGAGGAACAAGTGCAAATAAAACTTTATTTAGAGTTCACGAAACGTATATCAATCATGGGAAATTTTAGGAAATAATATAATTGCTTGCCAAAAGTGACCCAATTTTAAATAACTACTTGAAAGCTGTTATACAGAAAAGTAGAAGATGTTATCAAGCACTAGAGGCAAAAGGGCGAAAATCCCGTGGTAGAGGCAGTTTGGTAACTCTCCTATCGAAAACCACCATAAAAAAGGTGATAGGATTTACATTGGAAGCAATTAGAGAAAAAATTGTGAGCGAACTGGACAATAGACACTTTAGCCACCAAATGGATAGTATCCAGGATATAAGCGTTTAAGAAGATGCTATTGGGTTATGTCGCCGATGTAAAAGTTTGCTGTAATTGTAGTGAAAGATTCGACTGGTCGAGGTCTAAATCAACTATTAAAAGACTGCTTCAAGAAGCACGGAGTAAAGTACGAAAACATTGCTGGCGAGTCGTTTGATGGAGCCTCTAACATGAGAGGCGAGGTTCTTGGAGTGCAAAAACAAATTCAGGAGTCTAGGTATGGTGCTATGCGCATATCTTAAATTTATGTATAGCAGGCAGCTGTGATAATAATTTGTAAAGCAAAAATTTATTTGGATTACTAAATTGCTTAGCGACATTTTTCGGCAAATCTTATAAGCGGTTGGATATATGGTGTGATACAGTAAATCAAGTTCACATGTCAAAATTTAAAAAACTTCAAAAAATAGTATAAACCCTATTTTTGCCGGTGCTACTTGTCTGTATCCTGTAGTACTGTTTGCATTGGAGAAAATAATGGAAAGTAAATTTGATGCAAAAACAACCTCCGAGGCTGACTCTCTGCGCGACAAATTGTTGAAGTACAAAACTATTTTATCAGCACAAGTATTTTGGAAAATTTTTAAAGAATTCGATCCTGCATAAAATTATTTGTAAACACAAAATTTGGATTTGATTTTGGGTTGGTTTATGGTAGAGCAAAGCAAAAAAATTGATGCTCATAGCTTTATAGCAACAATGAATTCCAAACTAGACTCACTAGATATGGATATTTACATAGAAGAAGAACTGTCAACAAAGACATGCGTCCCCAGGAAGGCAAAAATGGACGGTGAACAGTGCAGCGACGAAAGACCCATGGACCCTATGGATGTGTTCTGAGTTGAAGTTTTCACTGTTATCAAAAATACTATGAGAGTTGCTCTAGATGAAAGATTTTCCAAAAACAAAGAATTGATTACATGTTTGCTATACGTCGATCCACGACATTTTTCAAAATTTAAGGAAGAAGGACTTCCTACAGAGAAGTGCAGCGTACCAAGATAATTGGCCTAAAAATGCCTGTCGTGCCAGAGACACCCATAAACCGAAACTTGACACTAAGTGCAGTTTTAAATCTGAAAGTATCTACTATGCGCGTGCAGCAAGAGACATCTGAGATTGCAAGTATGATTTGTGTCATCATGTAAACAATGCAGACTAATTTGTCTAAATCGTCAAAGTTCAATTTCAAGAACAGCGGGAAGGATGTCTCAAACGTAGGGGCACCGGACTGCAAAAGTGAAGGGTTGCTTAAATATCCTTGTAACCCAAAAACTAACAATGGACCAAGCAGACAGGGAAACTGGACCTCGGTCACAATATAGTCATAAATACTCGAATATGAAAGAAGCACACCCAAAGCGGAGACTCATTTTATTAGCGGAAGTCATCTCAACTTTTCGTGTCACAATAGAGCGAAGGATCAGCCGGACAATACTATTGTATCAGAAAGAATAACCGGCGTTCCTTCCATTCAAGCGGTTCTTATATAAACTCAAGTAGCCTAGTTTTATAGATCAGTTTGTCTCAGATCAGTTTGATCACTTCACTTGCACTTGTACGATATGCACTCATTTTGCTGAGTGGGTAACGAAAACGGGGCTACTTACAATTCGTATTTGTATTTTTTGTAATATTAACAGATGTGTACATGTGTGTATTCGTTTATGTGTTTAAATTAAAATAAAGGGAGGTTATTGTTTTCCACAAACGTGTGTATTTTACTGAACTAAATTCTACAACCAAATTGGCAAATGGTAACCAAAAAAGCAACTCACAAAGCTGGCCACCTTAGCTAGAGTAAAAGTGTCCCCATTAGTTGAAGAGACAAATTTTCTCTAACCGAATTGAAAAATGTAATAATATACTGTAAAGGTATTATGTTAATATTATTATGATTATGAATTAATAAATAAATACCCTACACATATTTTATTTTTATCTTAAATCAAATTTTAACTGATCAAAATAAATAAATACCCCTATCAATGGGTTCATTGAATTTGTGTTTTGCCCTTTTTTAGTATTGCACACATCTGCAAATAAAATAAATTATGGCTAGCTCATTTTTCCATAGGCATGGACTCGAAATCTGGTTGGGTTCATCTTACTGTTCAAAATAAAAATCCCCGTGTTACGCCACTGGCCTATGAAATTTAGAAGTAGCCATTGCGCAGACGCGCTGCGTTGTCAATAATCTATCTACCAGCAAATTGGTCCTACGCGCAGTTCACCTCTGGATAATTATAGTGAATTTAAAAAGCAAATCCATGAACAAATTAACAGGTAATTCGAATCTCGCGCTTTATTAAGCATCCCTAATTGTGTTTTGTTTTAGATCGTTAGCTGCGTCCTTAGCTTGTCAATTGTCTTACTGGACGCTTCCCTCCAACATAACCTCAACTTAGATTTTACAATTTCTGGAACTTCCTGGACTATTTTGACGTATTGTAAAACTGGGATCGACTTCTTCTCAATAAGCTCGTTCCTCGTGGTAAATTTCGTAGCTCTAGCATGCTTATTTGCTTGACCCCACTAACCTTAACCTTATTTAGGCTGCGGCTGGTTGTTCGGAGAGCTTCTCCTGAAGCTTGCGGCTGGATGTTGGATTCCCGGGATGCTGTAACTGCTGTGCTGGCCTCGTACACACCGGGCCGAACTGCTGACACTCTCACTCAGGCTCTGGACCTTGGCTGAATCCTGCAACTGATGATCGGAAACTGGGTCTTAGTTTTCAATTCTTTTTTTTTACTTTGTACGTTAACAACAATTGCCTATCTGGTTACATAAAAAACGGATGTTAACTGAATACAATGCAACTTCTTATAAACTAAATTTACAACTTAATTAATAAAACTGTACATATTCTTATATCTAAATTATTGTTTGTCTATGTTTGCAATTTATTTAAGTTCTAGCTCCACTCACAAAGTTTTATATTAATTGTCACTTGTGTCATTGCACTGACTTA
The DNA here is from genome assembly GCA_940337035.1 of Agriotes lineatus. Lineage (NCBI taxonomy): Eukaryota > Metazoa > Arthropoda > Insecta > Coleoptera > Elateridae > Agriotes > Agriotes lineatus. Next base: position 105,835 of record CALNHX010002487.1, on the reverse strand, counting down.
TTTTTAAACACAAATCTGGTCTATTTCCTTTGGTGTGCTTTTCTTGCATTATATAAAACCTGTCTGATTTTCATCAATTTCTTCAGATATTACTGCTTCATTTTCTTATAGCCTTATTCGATCTAGTATTGTGCTCTTTTGCACTGTATTGGGAACATTCTGTCCTTTTTACCTCTATTTAAAAGTTCATAAAACTGTACTTATTCAATTATACTGACATGTAAATTTAATTAACCTGCATATAATAAATCCCTTTGGTGATAGATTTGTTGAATTATTTGATTGGCTTTATATTGCACCAACCTCTTAATTTATGTTAATTGATAAAACTGTGAATTCAACTTACGATTTGAGCTTTGCCTTATTGCCATTCATTCTGAAGTAGTTTCATTTTAATATCGGCAATGCTTAACCGATGTAATCATATATTAAAATTTCTAATATGACTTCTTGCAGTTGCCTGCTTACCCCAGCTCTGTGCTTTTATTGACTTGCTTTAAATTATTGATTCTGCAAGCAGAGTTGTGTAACGGGCTAAAGACCATTTCAATACCTAGTGTTCCATTCAAAATAGGAGTTAAGAAAAAAAATTACATCTCGATTACGGGCGGGTTTTTCTCAAGACTTATTAGAAGCCTTTATGATTAGGAGTGTTTAGAAAAATGTCCGCGAGTCTGTCAATTTGTTTAAATAGTTTCATAGCATCGCTGCTTTTTCTAAAAATGCTAGTTTGATTTTTTGCATTTTTTCGTTTCTGGAAAATGGAAAATTGTTAGTCTGAACGGATGCACTATTTTTTTCTCCACAAAAATATATTTAGACTTTAGTTCTAAAATAATTAGGTTAGCAAATAATTGAACATAAAGAATTTACTACGCAAATCCCTATGGTGAATAGCGCAAGTCAGCACCCGGTATTATCATTCTTATCAAGACCATCATTTACAACAACTTTTGTTTGAAACATTTTGATCTAAGTCAAATGTATTCTGAGCTAGAGCAGCGCAAATTGAATCGCAAGACAAAACATTTTTATTTTCAACCATTTTTCGATTATTATTAATTGAAAATATGTTTTCGCTATGACTAGTTGTTGTTTCCACACTACCACAAAAATTAACGCCGCAGGTAGTCGTGTTAGACCCCATTTCTAACAGCCGAATTCTTACAAATCCCCTCCCTTCTATTGCTGAACATCTGGCTTTCGTACGCTTCGACCTTGGTTCGAATAAAATCACTCGCCTTTAGACAGGAATATCGCTCGGCTTACGTATGCGTATGGGGATTTGTAAGATTTGTTAGAATCTATTTTTGATTTAGACAAAAATATTTCAAACAAAAGTTGTTGGAAATGATGTCGTTGATAAGAATGATAAGAAGTATTTTGGTCATATGACTAATGGGAATGTAGATATTTCTAAAGAACTGGTTTTGCCCGCCATTTTTCCAAGATGAAGTCGCGAGCGATGCCCCTCAAATTGGAAAACTTGGTATTTTTATTAAGGTACCGAGTTTTAACTTTAAAACACATCAAAAAATTAGAACTCTGAGATTTATATGTCTAAAAATTACCTAATGACTGAACTATCTTTTATTGGCTTTCAAAATAACAAGTTTTTCAAAATTGTCCGCCAGCATTGCAAATGAAAATAAGCCAAAGGTTGAATACCTGTCACTCAAATTTCTAAACTCGCATAAAAATGTACTTATTGCAAAGTGCAATGTACTCGAGTACCCAAAAATGTGTTTGAGTATTTGAAATGTACTTGAGTACACTTAAATGTATTCGAGTACATTTTTGTGATCTGAAACGTGTCAAATATCAGTAGAAATACATTTTTAAAAATGTACTCGTGGACTGAGTACCGAGTACACAAAAAGTACTCAGAGTACAGTGACTGAGTACTTGTATTCGAATACCGCACAGCTCTAAGTGCATGTTAATAAATTCCTTTTTCATCGTTATTATTTATTTGTTACTCACTATAATGATTTGAGGTATCAAAAATGTTCAATGAACTGAAAGTGAAATTTATATAAATTTTTTTGCTAATAGAATGGTTCACAGCAAATCGACTTAAGTTGAATGCTGTAAACACTAAAAAAAAACGATTTTTAGTCTTTGTAGCATCTCCGATTCTAAAAACCTAGAAAAAATTACATTCTTGGTTGTATACAGTGTGGTCCATTAAGTGTGCAACAAATGGGACATTTTTTTATTAGTTGTAAAACCGAAATTTAAATACTGCCAAAAGTTAGTGCATGTTCGATAACCATATCAGATGCCCTTAGAATGGCTTCAAGTCAAACAATATACAGGGCAGGACAAAAAATATGTAATTCGTTCAAGAATAAAGTTACCTTATTTCAAAAAATATAGCAAAATTTTATTGAGAAAAGTTGTTTAGAATAAAATGTTATGCTCAAATACAAAGTCACGGCCTCCTATTCGAATTTTGATTCTTTTTTTGTAAAATTTTGTATTATCCCCGTATGATACATATTTTTATTATTCTGATTTTATTAAGAGTTTTTCATATGTAAATTATAATTAGTAAAGCATTTGCCTTGTTAAAAAGAATATTTGCGAAATTCTAAAGTTCTGTTAAATATCATTGCAACAAACATGAAGTGGACGCTTACCTAAGAAAATATAAATCCCAGTAAATTTTACAAATACGCTTCAAGTTGCTAAAAGTTATTTAAACGGGATGTGGTTGTGGCTACTTTAAATACATATAAAATCAAAATAATAAAAATATGTATCATACGGGGGTAATACAAAATTTTCCAAAAAAGAATCAAAATTCGAATAGGAGGCCGTGACTTTGTATTTGAGCATATCTTTTAATTCTAAACAACTTTTCCCAATAAAATTTTGCTATATTTTTTGAAATAAGGTAACTTTGTTCTTGAACGAATTTCATATTTTTTGTCCTGCCCTGTATATTGTTTGACTTGAAGCCATTCTAAGGGCATCTGATATGGTTATCGCACATGCACTAACTTTTGGCAATATTTAAATTTAGATTGTACAACTAATAAAAAAAATTCCCATTTGTTGCACACTTAATGGACCACACTGTATATTGACCCCACGCTAACATGGCAAACACGTGCTGAGTATTTATCAAGAAAAGTTTTAAAAAACATATTTGTTTTAAGAAAATGTTGTAACAATTGTCTCTTCAAAAGTAATCGTTACTGCGTATCATTTGCTGTCTCATTTACAAATTAAATACGCTGTTTTAGCATAAATATACCTGGTCAAATATACAAGGACATAAATCTAGGCTTGACTACATACTAACCAATACAAAAATCCACCCTACCCAAATAAGAGATGTACGAGCACTAACCCCAGCAAATATAGGGTCTGCCCAGAAACTAGTTTTAGGAAAAATCAATTTACAAATTAAACCAATGCCTAGACCACCGCCTATATACCGATGGGGCTACAATTATATATAACAGCAATGAGATAACAAGAACAAGAAAATAACACGGATTGCTTGAGTAAGAAAGAGATAAACATAGTAGCAAATATTGTAGTAGGCCTGACGCTCATTTTAATTATGACATAAGTCAACTAAACATGCCTACTAAAATAATTTTTTCATATGGTCATCTCTTTCTTACTCAAGCATTCTATTCTGTTGTTCATGTTATCTCATTGCTGTTATATATAATTATGGCCCCATCCGTATGTTGAAAAGCTAAACAGTAAAGCGTTGGAAGACGAAACAACAAAATGACTTTATAGACAAAGATTAGCGCAAAAGTTCGAAACAAATAAAGTAGAAAAAACAAACACCGTAGATGAGATGTGGGAAAAGGTTGAACAAAATATAAAAGCAGCGGCAACCGAAACCTTGGGAATACGAAAAGTCAACATAAACAGCAAAAAACCAAACAAACTTTGGTTCACTCCCGAAATAAAAGAATTAGCATACAAAAAACGGAAAACGTACCTCCATTATCGTAGCAACAAAAGCCCAGAAAATTATCAGGTATGTAACAACTCGAAACGCAGTAAATACCGAAATACGAAATATTAAAAAGGAACATTGGGCACAATTTACAGCAGACATGTAGCACGATCATTACGGGGCACAAAGAAAAGTTTGGAAAATGTTAAAGGCGAGAAACAAACCTATAAATGAATATAATGTCACCAGTGGAATTGACAAGACACAGTGGATGTCCTACGTAGAACAGTTGTACAATGACGAGAGAGATAATCCCGAAGAAAAACAAGCCGTCAATATACTACTAGTACAGGCGCCAGGGAAATCGTTAATAGGGCTTTACGTGCAATTCTTGGTACCAGCATTTTGTGTTAATGGGTGGGTGGGGGGCTGTGCTCTGAGTCTAACTTTAAGTTTTCGGATCGATCGGAGAAATCGTTTTTCCGCAATATCGGAAGAAGTGTTGAAAACGGTTTTTCAGCAATTTCTCGTTTCCTGTTGCTCTGGCACTGGAATTGCATCAATACAAGTTTGTAGTTTATGAAATTCCTCACAACTTTTGGAAATACCTTTTTCTCGTGCGCTCAACAATTCAAAAGTTGTTACCCCATAAAGCCAAGAAATTAAGGGTTAAAATGGGTTTTACGTAAATATGTCGCTTTCAGTTAATCCTACGATAAAAAATACTCTTATATTTTTTGTAAAACAACTAATTTGCATAGAATTTGTATATGAGTATTTTTGCATTTGGACAATTATATACCGTTCTACACGTAAACCGTACATTTAGTGTGCACTTTCGAACGGCCCTGTTCCTTCGAATGTGTCGCACCAACTGTTTTCCACACCACCTTTGAGGTACAACTTGTGGCGCGTTTTTTTACGTGGTCTCCCCTATAGCCCTAATCCACGACGTGTATTTCTACACTTACCTTGGTCTTTTTGATGGGCCGGGTTCTGCATCGTCAATTCCAATCATTGCAGAATCGTCGATTTTGTCGCCCTTGTTAAGTTGTGTTTTCCTTGAAATGAACTCGGGAAGAGAAAATATGTCATCGTCGTAGCTGGCTTGGTATTCGGCTTCATCTGTAGCAAGCATTCTGGAGATTTCTTGCACATTCTCACAGGATTCCCCGGCGCAGATGGAGCAAATGGCGGTGCACTTTAAACCCGCTTTGCGGCAGCCACAAGCCTTTCCACATTTGGTCTTACACCCGCATAAAATTAATTTAATTATTGCAGTAGGCGCGGGAGGCACAGTGCTAGGCACCGGTGTAGACGTACGGCCACGTTTCTTCAAACCCCATCTTTCCGCGGGTAGAGTGTCATTTCCAAGCCGGGTTTGAACTTGATGGTATGTCCGGAATGTGTGCATCCTGGCCGTGTCTTTTGTAGGTGACAGGGATGCCAGATTAAACGTTGACTTCGCAAGAGATTTTGCGAAGTGTTTGTATCGCAGCAAGTTGATTGACTTGTCTTTATGGATGTCTCCACAGTACAACGCAATAAAAAATTGCGCTCCCGCTAATGCGATGACATCCGCGTCTACATCTTTCTGTACAAAGTGATTCGCTGCAGATTCCAGGGTAGGTGTCTTTTCTAGGGTTTTAAGAAATTTCACTTTGCCCATACCGTAAGCAGCCGATGTTGTGTCACAACCAGAATATGCATGCAAGAACAAGATATGCTTTGATACAGCATCGCCGTGTTTCACGCATGATGTACAGTAATGCTGTTCTTTCGTATTCAGTTTTCCGGGCTTGCAAATAAAAACACATTACAGTCTAGATTCAAAAAATTAATCAAATAACAGAATAACCGAATTAATTGTTCTTCACATGGTGAGTCGTAAATCGTTCATTTTGAATATAAATTTTTATTTTGTTTAAGTTTAGTGACACTCTACCCGCGGGAAGATGGGGCTGAAAGAAAAGTGGCCGTACGTTTACACAGGTGTCTAGCACTGAGCCTTAATTTCATGCGGGTGCAAGACCAAATGTGGAAAGGCCTATGGCTGTCGCAAAGCGGGTCTAAAGTGCACCGCTATTTGCTTCCCGCCGGAGAAAGCTGTGAGAACGTGCAGGAATTCTTGCTACAGATGTTGACGAATATCACATCAACTACGATGACGACATATTTTCTCTTTTCGAGTTCTTTTCAAAGAAAACACAACTTGATAAGGGCGATAAAATCAACGATTCTGCAATGAGTAGGATCAACGATGCAGAACCCGGCCCATCAAAAAGACCATGGAAAGTGTGAGACTGTTAGAAATACACTTCGTGGAGTAGGCATATCGGGGAGCCTACATAAAAAGACGCGCTACAAACTGTACCTCAAAGGAACAGTGCCGTTCGAAAGTGCACACTAAATGTACGGTTTACGTGACTTGCGACATTTGCGGCGCTGTAGAACGGTAAATAATTGTTCAAATAGAAAAATACACACATACAAATTTTATGTAAATTAGTTCTACAAAAAATATAAGAATATTTTTTATCGTAGGATTAACTGAAAGCGATATATTTACGTGAAACCCATTTCAACCCTTAATTTCTTGGCTTTATGGGGTAACAACTTTTGAATTGTTGAGCGCACGAGAAAAAGGTATTTCCAAAAGTTGTGAGGAATTTCATAAACTACAAACTTGTATTGATGCAATTCCAGTGCCAGAGCAACAGGAAACGAGAAATTGCTGAAAAACCGTTTTCAACACTTCTTCCGATATTGCGGAAAAACAATTTCTCCGATCGATCCGAAAACTTACAGTTAGACTCAGAGCACAGCCCCCCACCCACCCATTAAGACAAAATGCTGGTACCAAGAATTGCATGTAAAAATTCCCTGGCGCCTGTACTATACATGATATTACAAATATAACGGAAAGCCGCTGGACCAGACGGAATCCGCAATAAACTCCTAGAATACGGCAAAGCAAAACTAATTGAAAACATGACCATGCTCTTCCGAGATATCTTACATTGTAAGAAAGTACCACAGAAATGGCGATCGAGTATTACAATCCCAATAATTAAAAAAGGGGAAAAGAACAACCCTGCGAACTACCGCATGATCACGCTGCTAAATGCCACACTGAAGCTGTTCACAAAAATCTTAGCAAATAAAATAGGAGCAATGCATAACATAAGCGAAGAACAGCAAGGCTTCAGAGGCAACAGGTCCACTATTGACGCTATATTTGTAATAAAACAAATTATTGAAGGCCATAGAGTTCAACACACCAGCATATATGTGCTTCATAGATCTGACCAAGGCATTCGATCGCGTTAGACTAAATGATGCAATTTCAAGGCTAAAGAAAGAAAACATACCTGAGGATATAATATGCATTATAAGAGACATAAACAGCGCCAACAAAACCCGAATAAAAGTTGACAATGAATTATCTGTGAAAGTCGCCATCAAATCGGGAATCCGACAAGGGGATAGCCTTAGCTCACTATTGTTCAACCTAATAATGGATAAAATAATATAAAAAACCAAAACAAAAGGAAATGGAGACCAGATGGGAAACAACAGGATAAAATTAATTTGCTACGCAGATGATACAGTAATCATTGGAGAAAGCGAAGACTATTTACAACAAATGGTGCATGAATTCAGAAACACCGCGGAAACTTAGAACATGAAAGTATCTATAACGAAAACTAAAAGTATGGTAATAGCAAGAGAACCTCGAAGATGTAAAATAGTAATCGAAGAAAAATGCATAGAACAAGTGATGAAATTTGAATACCTAGGCGTAGACATTTCCAGTTACGGTAATCTTAAAGAAGGCGTACTCAAACAAACAAAGCGGCAAGGGTCTCAGGATGCTTGAGGGACGTAGTGTGGGGAAACAAAAGCGCCAGCTTAGAAAGCAAAGTCCGCATCTACAAAACCTGCGTCAGGCAGCTTTTAACATATGCAGTCGAAGCCAGGGCAGACACTGCAAAAACCAAAAGAATACTCAGAACACGGAAATGAGAACATTTCGATCTATCACAGGTAATACACTAAGAGATAGAATACGTAACAACGAAATTAGAGAAACATGCGCAATATAAGATGTTGTTCGGGGGTCTCGGCAAAGAAGAAGAGAATGGAACCATCATGTAAATAGAATGGGCAGAGAAAGATTATCCAAAATGGTAAGGGATGGAAAACCATCAGGAAGAAGGCCAGTAGGAAGACCCCCAAAGAAGTGGGAAGATAGCTGGCAATCGACGTCCCAAGAAAATGCACCGCAATAACAGACCATGGCCTAATATAAGTATAAGAAGAAGAAGAAGAAGAAGAAGTATTAGCATGGAGACATTGCACTAATAGTGCCAGGATTTTTGGTCTGCAATGAAGGGCAATTCGAATAATCGCCAAGCTTGGATTTCGGGAGAATTGTCGACGTGTTTTTCATGATTTATTTATTTACTTATTTACATATATCGCTAATAAGCCGAAGCCCAATAACAAGCAACAATCAACAATATATATGCAGAGAATGACAAGAAATTAAAAATTATAAATTATAAAATAAGCAATGATCTCATTAACGTACCTAACTTATAACTTAACTACCTACAAGCCCAGGCCCATAATAGTTCGGCTGGGTTAATTTTTTTAATTAGACTATTTATCATACTTTAAAAACTAGTCAAACTAAACTTTTGTTTGATCGAAAATACGAATATATTCACGAAACCTGAGCTTTTATCTTTTATTAACAGAAAAAATTATTGCAATGTTAATAAAATTTAGAAATTTATTCTCAATAACAAATTATAACTACCGGTTCATAATAGTTCGGCTGCCTATAATATTCGATCATAGCAGCCGTTTAAAGATGCAACACTTGACAAAACAAAAAATAAATCGTTACAATCTACAAATGCATGTCGTTAGAAGTTGCTGATAAGTTTTTAAAGCAAAATGGCTTGTTTTAAAGTGCTCGGTGCTGATTTCTGAGGGCGGCTTTACACGTGTATAGTAGCTAAAGCAAGTAACTAAATCAAGTAGCTAAAATTTAGTAGTTTAGTTAAGCGAGCACGTTTATACACATTTTAGCATAATTGTTTAGTTGACGTTGACTTTTTGAAATGGCGCAACGTGCAACAATTTGTTTGTTACTAAAGAAATGTATTTTTCACGTATGTCGTAAATTGGCGGATATAATAGCAAGTATAACTATAATAAAAAAAGTGTGTGTGGAGCAGAAAATGGTTGTCTTGGGCTTGTTTATTCTTGCAAATGCTAGCTTTGATATTGCACAAACATTCTGTCTTTCGATATTCTTGCACACATTTTAATGTTGTGTCTTCATTCCAACGGGACGCCATGCTTCAACAAATTATCTGGCGAACGTCTGGTCTGACTAATATACTTTACTAAACTAACCTGTCTACACTTGCTTAGTTTGAGTTTAGTTAACGAAAATCGTGGTGGGGGTACGCCACTTGCTCAAGTAAATAGAACTGATTTCTATTCACTTGACAAAGTAATTTACTAAATCGGACATCATACTCTTTTTCATTTATACTGATCTTAATTGCTAATACTTTGCTTGTCATAGAGATCTTCCTTCTTGTTGCAGATAATAAATCAATTTTATTTATTTATTTATTTATTTGACGAACAAAACAGGCGAAACGCCTAATTACATTGTTCGATAGTTATCGAAAAATATCATGCCCAATACATGTCATATTATTTACATACAGATATTTAACTACAACCATTAATCAAATAAACAATTTTAAACAAAAATATGCAGTGAATGTGCCTACACGTCAATATACGCAACATGGTATTTATTGGTTCAATAATATATTTATCTGTGATCTAAATTGTGCTAGAGATGATGAAAAAATGTCTATTTGCAAGTCTAGTGCGCTGTCTAAATGATTAAATAAAGAACATATCCGAGTAATGGGTGAGAATTTTTTTACAAGAGTTCGATAACGTCGAATATAGAAGATTTTTTTTCCGTGATCTATAAGCCGGGACATAGAACAATAAGAGTGCTAACAAAGATGGGCAGTCTATAAGATGGTGTATAAGTTTAAACAAAAAAGTCATACTAAGTAAGTTGCGTCTTTGGGAAAGTTTTACAATTTTAAATTCTTGTCGTATTCCCTCATAGGATCCAAAGCCAGGATACCTGCGATATTTCTTATAGTATATGTATTTTAAGAATTTATTTTGCACTGTTTCCAATGCATGAGCATGCATCGCCACTCCTGGATCCCACACTATAATCGCAAATTCTAGCTTCGATCGAATGAGGGTATTGAATAGTGTTTCGACAGCCAAAATGTTATTAAATTTTTGACAAGTTCGCGTTATGAATCCAAGGGTTTGTAAAGAGGGGATAACGGTCGGCCTTACCTTTTGGCGAAAGTTATATTTGATGTTTTGCCGGCTGGTAACTATCGGCCTAATTGGGCTAGCTCGCCGCGAGGGTCGCAGGGTTCCAGCTATGCTGAAAAAGTATAATAAAAAAAGGAATGGGCGCCAGGTCCTCGACTCAGTTCTAATCCTTATGCCGGACCGTACACAAGGTCAGGACAATTTCCAGCAGAACAGAGAAAACATTCAAATCAACCACCAAAGAAAATATCACAGCTTTATTAATAAATGGTGGGTATGTACTATAGTGCAAATACAGACATAAATGTACAACAAATCAGGCAGGCGTTCAAATACATATAAGTAACCATACGATGTACCAATTATAAATTTCAATGTAAATGTATATATATATCTAAATAAATTACTACAAATGCATGCAAAAAGAAGAAATGTAGTTTCGGGCCGTAAATAAATATTACCATGCAAATATTCATACAGCAAAATTTAGGCCGCGAATCGTTGGACAGTACAAACACTCTAAAAAGAAACGAGAGTACGCAGGGCGTCGCGGAGACGATTAAAATAATTTAAATTGATTAAGCGCGGGTCACGGAGCGAGTTTAAAATTTCGCGTATACCGGCTCAGAGCAATACAAGACCACCTCGGCTAACGTTTTAACCCCGAAGGTTAGCCCTAAATGACGCTATATCTATATTCAAAATTTTCTAAAGGGCGGAATCAGCGTGCGTTTGCGTGGCCACACATGAACGACGGTGTCCATATTAGAAATGCATTAAGTGTACGTATGTATATTTATATGCTAAAGAAAGCAAAGGCTTGGATTTGCCCCTAACTCGGTTAACAGAGATCTGCAAATAATCACAATGCTCCCGAAGTGGGCTCACGAGACACTGCCACTGAAGTGTGCCTATCTTCACGCCGGACGTTTGACATGAAAATATTAATTATTGTTTTGTGATGAAAATCGCGAGGCTTTAAGGCGTCCGAACTGTGTTATGTAAGCGGGTGAGTAAAAGCGACGTCCAGGTAGGACACAAGTGAAGCGCAAAGCTACAAGTTCTACTCTATAAATTTTTCAGATAACGCAGAGGTCAATAAGGTTAGGAGACCCGAAGGCACAAACGGAGCAATACACAGGTAAACCTTATGACCTCAATTTAGCAAGTAGCAGAGGGTATCCGCATATCATTGCGCGGCGGCCCTAACATTTAATTACACAAATTCCAAATATTACTAAACTAACGATGCACGAAACCTACTATCGCACAACCCGTGCTGACGAAATCACATGCCCGAAGTGCTAACGGCATGAAACAGTATGATTCAATTATAAAGTACAACAGGCGCAATGCATATTATCTACAATAACGTCTTGCCTGCAGGAAAGTTCACCAGAACCTAATCTCTCCGTTTGCTCCCCTGTTGTTGGACGTAGCTAGCGAAGCAACGAGGGCGGCTGCGGCTGCGGGCTGCAGTGCCAGCTAGGCTGCAAAATGACTTGCAGGTAGGTGTAGAGCAGTTGCTCAATCTTCAGCGTTGCCCACGAGAGTTGCAAAATTCACAGGCGATGCGACCATCTTAGGGCCCGGTGCAACGGACTGGATTCCAGCAGGGTGCAGTGGAACGGGGTAGGTCTACTCCAGACAGGAAGGATTTCAAGCAGATGGGGAGTGTTTTAACTCCCACCGGAAATTTTGGTTAAAAACGCACAGAACCTAAATGTATTCCCGATTAAGAAGAAACTGGCCTAATCTTACCTCAAGCTGGGGGTCGAGCCGAAAGAAGCGTGCTAAAGTGGGTTCCAGGAGATCCGCCAAAGCGAAGGAATGCTAGTAAGTAGCTAACTAATCATTACGAACATCCACGATAACGCAGAAATGCTTCCAGATCCCTCAAACAATCTATTCGAAGAGGCGAGCCCTGCCAAAGGGCTATGAAGCACTTAGCTGCAGAGGAACACCTACTAGCACGACAATTTAGCTTGGAAAGAAAGCCGAAAAATTCAAAAACCCAGCCCACAGGTCATCTGATAACAAAAATTTGGGCCAGAAGATGCCAAAAAACCAGTCAGGCAAGTTTGACTGCAGAAAAAGATAACATTGCTCTAGCAACAAATGGAATAGTTAAAAAACAATTTGTATCACCGGTTGCCTAGCGGCCATACCCAAATATTTGTAGAAATATAGCAAGAATAAACCTAATTTGCAAAATATAAGTAATTAAACGAGGGGTTGCTTACGAAACTGCATGATAATTATAGGAGAGTAATTAAAAATAAGATATAGCCAATTATACCTAGTTTAAAGCATGCAATAATTGACAAAAGCCAACCATAAATATTCAAATTCAAAAATTCAGCTAGCGAAAGTTCAATACTACGGGGGACGCTCCAAAAGTATCGTAACAAATTCTCCCCCCACAAAAGGGAGGGTAAATCACCCCAGATTTACCTGACCATACAACTGCCATCAATACCGAATTGCCCAAAAAAAAACTATGCCTGCCGGAAAGAAATACAAAGGGAAGAAACAGAGGACTTAAAAGAGTAGACAGGAAGAGAGGATGTAAGAGTTCAAGCACATCATCGAAGACAACTAGACACCAACCTCTTCCGTCGCTGCAAGATGATGTGAGCTGCGCCGGTGGAAGGGAAGGTTACGTCAGGTTGCAACAAAGATGCACCCGAAACGCAAACACCTCGGAAAGATGCGGAGTGGGAGACAGGAAAGCGAACGACACAGAAGAAGGAAGGGAAAGGAAAACCAACCTCAACCAAGGGTTAAGTACTTAGGCCCAGGATCGACCTACAGCACTGAAGCTATCTCCAAATGACGGAAGATAGAACTGATATCCAAAATAACACGAAGTATAAAGAGAACGAACACAGCAAAGAGAGGGAACATCCCTTTTAAACAAGAAAAAAAAATGAGACAGAGAAAGATGCGAGAAATGAAGGGACCAGATGTTTAGGTCGGGACTCCAATTCGAGAAAAAGGAAAGGTGAGTTGGGTCCCAAGGTTCCGTCCGACGTCCCCAAACCAACCTCCCAAAAAGACGTAGACTAAACCAAATCATCATTATCGTCGACAGCGTTATTGAGCTTCAAGTCTTTGGCATGCCAATTCCCGCGTAGACGTCCGTCTGGATCCTTAAGTTGATATATGAAGCGAGACAATTTCTTATGAATTAAAAAGGGTCCAATGAACTTGGGTGCCAATTTAGCAGTATAGTGGTTAGCAGCATCTGATTGCGTGAAGTTTCTTCTCCAAACGGAGTTGCCTACCTGATATTCATCAGGTCGTCTTCGCAGGTTGTAGTATACCTTCGAACGATCGTAGGCCCTAGCAAGACGAACTTTTACTTCTTTGTACAATCGTTGCAGCGCTTGGGCTCTTATGTTGGGGTTTTCATCCCTTATGACACAAAGTTCGGGACTTTCATTTTCAGGTCTTTCTTCAGGATTCCCGTCGAGTGTAATTTCTCGGCCAAAATTAAAAAAGTAGGGGCTATGACCAGTGACATCATGCTTGGAGGTTCTTATGGCACAGGCGACTTGTTGTAAGTATTTATCCCACTCACGTTGTTTGTCGGACACGTACGCTGTAAGCATTGTTTTCAGAACACGATTGATGCGTTCTGTTGGATTTGCCTGAGAGTGATACAACGCTGTAAACGCTATCCTGCAGCCATGGTTCCTAGCCAAGGCAGTAAATTCGCGACTCTTGAACTGGACACCATTGTCGCAGATAATTCTCTTTGGAGCGCCAAACAATAAAAACACGTTCTCTTCAACGTGACGTACGACTGAAGCGGCCGTAGCCTTACGAAGGGGAAATACAAGAGGAAGTTTAGTGAAGCAATCAGCCACTACAAGTATATACTGATAACCCCGAGAAGAACGAGGCAGAGGTCCTATGAGGTCCATACAGATGACATCCCAGGGCTTCGAGATGTTTGTGTGACCTCCCATGTGTCCAGCGGGTGGTCGTTGGTCAGGCTTAGTGCGGGAACACACCTTGCAGTTGCGAATGTAGCGCAGAACGTCTGTTCGCATCTTGGGCCAGTAGTACCTCTGAGCTATGCGACCTAAGGTTTTCGAAACGCCAAGATGTCCTGAGGTAGGATCATCATGATTACGTCGTAGTATTTCTGAACGTTTGTCCTTAGGTAGAACCATTTTCCAGTCTTCATCGGCCTGCACGAGTTCCGGGTATGGGCTCCTCACGTGTTTATAAAGTTGCAAATTCGACTCGCGCCAAGCAGGATAGTGCTGTGGATCGTTTCGGACTTTTAGGCGCATCCGAGCATACCACCGGTCTTGAACATCATCGTCCTCAGTGACTTCATCGACAATAGGTACGGACCTGGATAGAGCGTCAGGTACGACATTGTCTTTGCCTTTGCGATGGATAACATTGAAATTATATTGTTGTAGGCGTATGGCCCAACGCGCAATGCGTCTTATGGGATTTTTAATATTATGCAACCACTTGAGGGCGTAGTGGTCGGTCACGACGTCGAACTTAGTTCCCTCAATGTACGGACGAAGTTTTTCGATTCTTCTAACCTCTGGGACCGTCTTGGGGTTAGGGATGTTCAAGATGGCTGCGACCTTTTCCGGGTCGACAAGCAGACCATTGGAGTTGACGACGTACCCCAGGTACTTCAATTCGGGCTTACAAAAGTGACACTTCTCCCGGTTCAAAGTTAGGCCGGCCTTGGCGATCCTAGATATGACTTCTTTCAAGACCTCCAGGTGTTTTTCGAAGGTAGGAGTGCAGATAATAACGTCATCCAAATATGTGAAGGAGTAAGGTTCTAGGTCGGCACCAATAACTCGGTCGATAAGACGTTGCCAAGTCGCCGGTGCGGTATGAAGACCGAACGGAAGGCGACAAAATTGGTACAACCCACGATTAGGGACAGTGAAAGCAGTTAGCGGACGGCTAGCGACAGAAACCGGCACCTGAAAGTAAGCTGACTTGACATCTAACGTGGTCAGGTATTGTGCATCACGTAACTTGTCCAAGATGTTGCTGATGTACGGAAGCGGATAGGCATCAGGTTGGCTAACCTTGTTGAGCTTCCGATAGTCCACACAGAAGCGGTAAGAGCCATCCTTCTTCTTTATCATAACGATGGGCGATGACCATGCGGATGTTGAGGGTTCCACAATGCCCTTTTCTAGCATATCGTCGAGCTCTTGATTCACGTGCTTTTGTAAAGCAGGCGAGATTGGATAATAGCGCTGCTTAATTGGTTCAGCATCCGTCTTGATTACGTGTTCCACTAAATGGGTACATCCTACACCATCTCCTATCAAGGAAAAAGCTTCGCTGATAGTCTGATCAAGCACAGCTTGCTCGTCGTTCGTGAGGTGTTCAGTCGAACGGATCGCAGCGATTTGCTCATCAGCCGAGGCTTTGGAGAAGGTCCATTCCCCATGGCGAAGATCTGGCACAAGGGCCATCCTCTTCCAGAAGTCGGTGCCCAAAATGAGTGTATGTGGTAACGAGGGGACAACCAGGACTTCAAAGGTTCTCACCCGGTCCCTCAAGACGATGGGGACGGTAAGTGTACCAATGCTCTGACATTTCTCGCCGTTGGCAACACTGCAGGTAGTGGGTTTAACGGAGCTTAATTTGCAGGAGTTCTTCAATACGTTCCAACCTTGGCGACCTAAAAAACCAAGAAGTTCCTTTCCAAAAATAGACACTCGAAGATAGGGCTTCTCATCTTTGTTGGCGTGATCTAAGATGAAATCAAGCAATATGCGATGTTCGGTAGGTATGTGATCCGTTTCTCGAGATTGGGAGACGACATTGGCCTCAGAAATGGTGACAGGAGAAGACGCTAATCGGCCTCTTAACGCCTTCCGTTTCCGTTTCCCGAACAGGAAGGGCAGGTACGAATTGTGACGTCGGCTTTACCGCAGCGATAGCATTTTAATTTGCGCGGCGATGGACACTGAGCTACGCGATGGTCGGGCTTCCCACAGTTCCAGCACACACCATAGGGTCGAGCGGCTGCAACATCGCAGACTTGTTCTCCGGTAGAGGGACTAGGAGTGGAACTAGTTTCCTCAATGGCAGCAGCTCTAGCTCCAAAACGGGGCTTGTGATAAGCCAAATCGGGTTCGAGAGCCTGATAAGGCGGAGGTGGATTCTTGAACCTTGAAGATCGCACCTTAGCATCTTCAATTAATTTTCCAAGTTGTCTGAGTGAGAGATACTCGTGGGAGAGTAGAGAGCCAGTTGTGCCTGTAAGTATGGTTGCAAGTTTCTACGCATAATCTCTATGCGCTCCATTTCTACAGGTAAACGAGAAAGGCGACTAAAAAGGTTCTCCATGACAGCGACGTAGACCGTTACGGGCTCATCGGGTCCTTGGGTTCTACTACGGATTTCATCCCATAAGCTAGTTTCGTAGTCGCAAGGCAGAAAAGCGGCTTTCAAGGCGATGATCAATTCATCCCATGAACGAATAGTGTTGCGAATGGAACGAAACCAAATTCGAGCGTTGCCAGTGAACAATTCGATGGCAGCAGCAAAAAGTTGATCCTTGGACACGTTTCGAGCTACACGAGTCTCTTCTATCTCTTCCAAGAAGCTAGTCAGACCATTTCCTCCATCGAAGGTAATCCTCCATTTATTGATGGCTAAATAATTGGCTGAAGTGTGTCTATACGATGCAGAATGATTGACCTCTTCAGCAGCAGACGAGCGTCGATTGACGGCATCGGCAAAGGGTGGATAATCCAAGTACATGCCAGGTTGAATGGCTGAGCTAGAGGGAATAGGCTGAGGGGCAGAAAACTGTGAAGTGAACAAAGGGTGACTCCACGTAACCGAATTAGCAGTCGAACGAACAGGAAAGGCAGCATCTTCCTGAGACGTAGTGACAGCAGAGCTATGGGGGCGAATTTGGGTTTCCGAAGATAAAACTAACGAACCATCCTCCGAGCTTGAATCACTCGGTGCAGCGGTCGTGTCGTTGCGAGCTTGGGTATCAACGTGAAGCTGAAGTTTCGCTTCCAAGGCGGCAATTAATTGTTTGCATCTATCCTTCAAGGACTCCAACCTAGAAGCGGAATCTGGTTCTGCTATAATATGACCTAGTCGACCTTGAACATGAAGAAGGCGAGTACCTAAACGTTGTGCATCATTGTCCAAGTTCCTAGAGGTGCAACTATCAATTTCGGCAGCTAAAATAGAAAGTTTGTCTTCACAGATCGCAAGTTCTTCAGTAGCGTCGAAAGACACGGGAGTGAAAGTGACATTCATAAGAAGATCTATCTTCATACGAGCACGGAGTAATTTACGTTTGTCTTGGACGTTGCCCTGAATGGCAATGTCTCTAACTCGAAGCTCATAATCGAGCTCATCGACGAGCCAACGATTAACATCTAATCGAAATACCATCTTGCTGTTCCAACAGAACAAGATGATCACAAAAACTTATTTAAACTAGGCTTATAACTACCCCAAGCAAGAACCTGTAATTAAGCATGCAATAAACAAACCTATAACTAGCAATAATCAATTGTAAATACCCAACAAGTATCGACAATAAATAATACCAAATGTAAATCACCTAGCCAATAATAAATTCTAACACCCTAACAGTTCGATTTGCACTATAGTACCACCAAGTACCCTAATAACGACGTAGTCAAAAATCCTTTCAAGGCCCCAAAGCGTTAGGCGTCAAAATCTTTTTGTAAAGAGGAGATAACGGTCGGCCTTACCTTTTGGCGAAAGTTATATTTGATGTTTTGCCGGCTGGTAACTATCGGCCTAATTGGGCTAGTAGTAGTAGTAGTAGTAGTAGTTGTGGGGAGACCGAAGTCTAGCAAGTAGGCCACCATAGGCCCTTTTTGCCAACCCCATGCCATCCCCTCAACCGCCTTCATTATCGTCCTCTTCGATGGGCTCTTCTCCCTGCTTAAACCTTCCTGATTTTCTAATGAAGATCAGAATTTCGGCCCAGGATAGGGAGTTCAACTCTTCCATTCGAAGCGTAGGTGCTCCAAAGGTTCTATACCTCAGTCGCTGGTACGCTTCACATTCTCCCAAGTAGTGAAAGGACGTTTCCTCGTCCCTCCCACATCTTGGGCAAATGGGATCTTCTTCTACTCCTATCAGAGTTAGGTGTCTCTTTAGTTTACAGTGGCCTGTCAAGATCCCTATCAAAAGATTTGTGGTTCTTCGGCTCCTTCCCATTAGCCAGACCGATTTCTTTGAATCAAATCCCGCTATGTGGTACTTTGCCTGACGACAGCCCCTGCATCCTTTCCACTTTTCCTCGCTGGTCTTGTAGGCCCACCCGGTTAGGGCTGCTGAGACCTGCTGCCTTGTTATACCCAAAAAAGGTTCCGGTCCAAAACAAGTTTCCCCGGCTCCGAGTTTGGCTAGTTCGTCCGCCTTCTCGTTGCCTTGGACCCCCGTGTGTCCCGGGACCCAGATGAGCTCGACGTCCTTTTCCCTTGCCAATTCGGCTAAAGCATCTCCACATTCCTGGACAAGAGCTGATCTTGTCCTGGCCGAGAAGATTGCTTTTAGTGCGGCTTGGCTATCGGAGCAAATATAAATTTTTTGCTCTGGGGATATCCTGACCTCGTTCCTTGTTGCCACCGATAGGATGGCATAAACTTCTGCTTGGAATACCGTGGTGAATCTTCCTAAAGCATAGCTTTCTTGCACCCCCCGGCCTTCCATATAAATGCCTGCTCCAGAGGATTGCCTTTCCGCCACTCGAGAACCATCCGTGTAGCATATCAAGGCATTCGACTGGAGCTTAACCCTTTTTTGCTCCCACTGTTCCCTTGTTGGGATAGTGAGAGAGAAACCTTTTTCTAACCTTAGCCGGTCCTCTGCTTCGGTTACCCTGTAGGCTGATAGAGGTATTTCTCTAGCAGCCATGTCGGCGATCCTAGCATGGCCCGTGCGAACTCCCTGGTCATTCCATAGCCCCGTATCCCGCATTCTGAGGTGGGTAGCCATGGCCTCTCTCTTTATCCAAGTGTCGAGGCCCGGGAGTCCCAGTATTACCTCCAGTGCGGCTGTTGGGGTTGTCCTCATTGCCCCTGTAATTCCGAGACAGGCTAGTCGTTGGACCTTCGCCAATCTTACGGAAATACTGGGGCGCTCTACACTAGGCCACCAGACCACTGAGCCGTACTGAACTCTTGGCCTTACTACCAATGTGTAGAGCCAGTGCAGAATCTTGGGGTTTATCCCCCAGTTCCTGCCTATAACTCTGCGCAACTGCCATAAGGTCGTTGTCGACTTCTTCACCGTCCTGTCGACATGCGACCTCCAACTTAATTTGCTGTCGAGGATTACCCCCAGGTACTTGACCTCTTGCACTAATGCAAGTGGTCTTCCGTACATAATGGGTATCCTCAGACCCTGAAGTTTTCGTCTTTTTGTGAAGAGAATGATCTCAGTCTTTAGTGGGTTTACCGACAGACCTTTCTCTTCACACCATCTTTCAATAATCCTGCAAGCTACCTGCATTCTATCGCAAACGACGTTTAGGAACCTGCCAGTAACAAGTACCACTCCATCGTCTGCGTATGCTTGTGCATAGAAGCCCTCTTCCGTTAGGCATCCCAGTAGACCGTCCATTATAAGACACCACAGGTGAGGTGAGAGGCAACTGCCTTGCGGGCAACCTCCCGTCACCCTGGCCCTCACTGAACAGTCCCCTAGGTTTGCCGTCACGGTTCTTTGCTCCAGTGCTGTTCTCACCCAACTGACCAGAACGGGAGGGGTTTCCCTGGCCTGTAAGGCTTGACATATTGTAGCCGTTCTTGCCTTGTCAAATGCGCCTTCAATGTCAAAAAGTACTGCAAGGGCCACTTCCTTATAGTGTAGTGCCCTTTCGACCTTGTGCACGACAGCGTGGAGTGCAGTTTCGGACGATCTTCCACGTCTGTATGCGTGCTGATTCCTGTGGAATGGGTGTGTTCTTATTACCCTTTCCGTTAGATGCCTATCAATGATCCTTTCCAAGGTCTTTAAAAGAAAGGATGTAAGACTAATGGGCCTAAATGATTTGGCAGTTGTGTAGTCCTCCCTTCCCGTCTTGGGAATAAAGACCACTCTGGCTGCCTTCCACTGTTCTGGGACCCATCCCATTGCTACGCTGGCCCTATATACCCTTACTATATGTGGAAGAAGGATATCCAGGCCTTTCTGAAGCAATGCTGGGAAGATCCCATCTGGCCCCGGCGACTTAAAGGGATCAAACTCCTGTACTGCCCATGTGACCTAATTGGGCTAGCTCGCCGCGAGGGTCGCAGGGTTCCAGCTATGCTGAAAAAGTATAATAAAAAAGGAATGGGCGCCAGGTCCTCGACTCAGTTCTAATCCTTATGCCGGACCGTACACAAGGTCAGGACAATTTCCAGCAGAACAGAGAAAACAATCAAATCAACCACCAAAGAAAATATCACAGCTTTATTAATAAATGGTGGGTATGTACTATAGCGCAAATACAGACATAAATGTACAACAAATCAGGCAGGCGTTCAAATACATATAAGTAACCATACGATGTACCAATTATAAATTTCAATGTAAATGTATATATATATCTAAATAAATTACTACAAATGCATGCAAAAAGAAGAAATGTAGTTTCGGGCCGTAAATAAATATTACCATGCAAATATTCATACAGCAAAATTTAGGCCGCGAATCGTTGGACAGTACAAACACTCTAAAAAGAAACGAGAGTACGCAGGGCGTCGCGGAGACGATTAAAATAATTTTATCGGTTTCAGGATATTAAGCCTTTGTTTACATATACAAAAGTAGGCTGGTAACTAGGTCATAACTTATCTGTATGGTTAAAGAATGTTACCCTACATGGCAACCGATAAACCGATAAACTATTGAACAAATCACGGATGTTATGAATCATAACTGCCTTAGAAGTTTTAAAATCCTCGCTCTACGAGCTCGAATTTCAAAACATCTGCGGCAGTTATGATACTCATAACATTCCTAGATATGTTAATAGCTATAAATTGATTAAGCGCGGGTCACGGAGCGAGTTTAAAATTTCGCGTATACCGGCTCAGAGCAATACAAGACCACCTCGGCTAACGTTTTAACCCCGAAGGTTAGCCCTAAATGACGCTATATCTATATTCAAAATTTTCTAAAGGGCGGAATCAGCGTGCGTTTGAGTGGCCACACATGAACGACGGTGTCCATATTAGAAATGCATTAAGTGTACGTATGTATATTTATATGCTAAAGAAAGCAAAGGCTTGGATTTGCCCCTAACTCGGTTAACAGAGATCTGCAAATAATCACAATGCTCCCGAAGTGGGCTCACGAGACACTGCCACTGAAGTGTGCCTATCTTCACGCCGGACGTTTGACATGAAAATATTAATTATTGTTTTGTGATGAAAATCGCGAGGCTTTAAGGCGTCCGAACTGTGTTATGTAAGCGGGTGAGTAAAAGCGACGTCCAGGTAGGACACAAGTGAAGCGCACAGCTACAAGTTCTACTCTATAAATTTTTCAGATAACGCAGAGGTCAATAAGGTTAGGAGACCCGAAGGCACAAACGGAGCAATACACAGGTAAACCTTATGACCTCAATTTAGCAAGTAGCAGAGGGTATCCGCATATCATTGCGCGGCGGCCCTAACATTTAATTACACAAATTCCAAATATTACTAAACTAACGATGCACGAAACCTACTATCGCACAACCCGTGCTGACGAAATCACATGCCCGAAGTGCTAACGGCATGAAACAGTATGATTCAATTATAAAGTACAACAGGCGCAATGCATATTATCTACAATAACGTCTTGCCTGCAGGAAAGTTCACCAGAACCTAATCTCTCCGTTTGCTCCCCTGTTGTTGGACGTAGCTAGCGAAGCAACGAGGGCGGCTGCGGCTGCGGGCTGCAGTGCCAGCTAGGCTGCAAAATGACTTGCAGGTAGGTGTAGAGCAGTTGCTCAATCTTCAGCGTTGCCCACGAGAGTTGCAAAATTCACAGGCGATGCGACCATCTTAGGGCCCGGTGCAACGGACTGGATTCCAGCAGGGTGCAGTCGAACGGGGTAGGTCTACTCCAGACAGGAAGGATTTCAAGCAGATGGGGAGTGTTTTAACTCCCACCGGAAATTTTGGCTAAAAACGCACAGAACCCAAATGTATTCCCGATTAAGAAGAAACTGGCCTAATCTTACCTCAAGCTGGGGGTCGAGCCGAAAGAAGCGTGCTAAAGTGGGTTCCAGGAGATCCGCCAAAGCGAAGGAATGCAAGTAAGTAGCTAACTAATCATTACGAACATCCACGATAACGCAGAAATGCTTCCAGATCCCTCAAACAATCTATTCGAAGAGGCGAGCCCTGCCAAAGGGCTATGAAGCACTTAGCTGCAGAGGAACACCTACTAGCACGACAATTTAGCTTGGAAAGAAAGCCGAAAAATTCAAAAACCCAGCCCACAGGTCATCTGATAACAAAAATTTGGGCCAGAAGATGCCAAAAAACCAGTCAGGCAAGTTTGACTGCAGAAAAAGATAACATTGCTCTAGCAACAAATGGAATAGTTAAAAAACAATTTGTATCACCGGTTGCCTAGCGGCCATACCCAAATATTTGTAGAAATATAGCAAGAATAAACCTAATTTGCAAAATATAAGTAATTAAACGAGGGGTTGCTTACGAAACTGCATGAACTGCATCTATCATCAACATGGCCCGCGTGTGAGGAAGTGTAGTCGATCGCTCGCTGTATTATTCTGTATTATAGCCAAACTACTTTCAACAAAATAGTATAGAGTGACAAATCGAGTTATTTACGAGTTTGTAATTGTGACTGTAACTGTGTTGGTCACCATCTGCCAAAAAGTAAAGAGATTGGAGCATCAGTGAATAAAAACCATTATGAACCTTAAGTACGATACGCGCTCCACGAGCAAGAAAAATGAAGGCGGAGATACTCCCAAAACAAGTTCCCAGGAAGTGGACAAATTAGATCTCCTACTACAGCAGTCCGCTACTACTCAAAACATGATAGCTGAAATGAATGGCAAAATAGACAGTATGTCTAAGCAACTTAATGAACTTGGCCAGCAATCAAAGAAACATGACGAAAAAATACAACTACATGAAGATAAGATAGACCGCTTAGAGCAGTATTCAAGGCGCAACAATATCCGCATCTTTGGAATCGCAGAAAAATCTCCAGAAAATACCGATACTTTAGTTATTGAGCTCATTCAAAACCATTTAAATATAAATATTCAACTGGAGGATTTAGAAAGAACGCATCGTGTTGGTATCGCTAACAACAAGAATCCCAGGCCGATAATAGTAAAATTTTTATCGTATCGCAAACGAGCAGAGGTATTCAAAGCGAAAAAGGCACTTAAAGGTACTGGCTTTATGATTGTGGAAGATTTAACAAAACACAGGCAAGAAATGCTACTTGAGGCGAAAAAACAATATGGTCCTAAAAGCGTTTGGACAACGGATGGGCGAATCTTTTTGATAGATAACGGAAAAAAGGTACTTTATCAAAACGCCTCCAACAAATAAGTGAGTGATTAGTTAAATTTTCCTATTTTACAAACTTTAATTTTTTTATGGCTTTACTTTACTACTATAAAAATATATTTATGTTTCTTTCATATACTCATTATAAAAGCAATGACAGTGTATTTGTATTTATATTTTTTTGTCTCTCTGTGTATTATTATCAGCGGTATCATATATATTTTGTTCTTGAATCTGGCACTACCTACTTAGTACCCAGAGATTAGTTCTTATTTCTACAAATGTAAATTATTCTGCTAAAAGAATTAATCTTTCGTTCATGCTCATTACAATAGCAAATGGTTGTGCAAAAAAATCCTCTGCTTATTGTAATTATTCTACTTATATAATTTTTCTTTATTTATTAAAATTTTTGTAACACTGATGCTTAGTATATATATATTGCAGTGGGCAATCGGCGCACACTTTGAGTTACCTGCGCTCGTCAAATTGCTACATGGTTTGCCTTAAAATTACACATATAAACGCAAGATCATTGTTAAATGGATATGCCGAGTTTTTGGATTATTTTAGAAACAAAAATCTAGATTTAATAGCCATTTCAGAAACCTGGTTAAACGCAAATATACGTGACCATACAATATTACTACACAATTATCAAATTTTGCGAAGAGACAGAAATGGAAGGGGGGGAGGTGTCGCTTTTTATTATAAAAACACATGGAGAGTAGCTAAAATTAACATAGATATAAATACAAAAACGTTCGAATTTTTAACAATTACAATGCAAATTAATAAAACCCCGCTTTTAGTAACGGTTATATATAGACCCTCTTCGAAGTACGACTACGCCGCTTTTTTCAAGGAATTTGAAATATTTTATTCAATGCTGATTACTATTTCAGACAATATTATATGCATTGGAGATCTGAATTTTGATCTGCTAAATACTAGTAGGCCGTGTGTTCTGCAGTACTTGGATTTGTTGGAATCTTTCAATATTAAACAGATTGTTAAGGAACCCACTAGAATTGCAGACTCATCTATCACTCTGCTGGACCACATATTGACTCCTAAACCTGAATTAGTCAAAACTGCTACTGTTGATCTTAATCACAATATATCTGACCACGGAATTTTACTTCCTGAGCTTAATCTAACGACCCCAATCCACCGGCCGGAGATTATAAAATACAGATCACACATTACTAATCATGAAAATTTTCTCACTCATCTTCAAAGCATTGATTGGCAAATTTTTTATAGATATGATAACGTAAATGACAAAATATCATTTTTTAATAGTGAAATATTAGCAATATATAATATTTATGCTCCAATAAAAATTGTTCGTGTCTCGAAAAAACCTGCACCATGGCTTACAGAAAATTTAAAATTTATGATGAAGCTCAGAGATAAAGCTCTCCAAAGGTTTCGAAGTAGTAAACTTAGTGCGCATTGGGATTATTATAAATCACTACGTAATTTAGTTACAAATGCCGTACTGCGCGAAAAAAGAGCCTACTTGGAATTTGCAATTAATAATAACACAAGTAGAAAAAAAACAAACATATTTCATCAGTTATCTAAACTAGGATTAGGTCATAAAAAAAAGACAGGAACTCTACCAGTTAACTTGCAAAATGTAAATAAAATCAACGATTTCTTTATAAATTCCTCCCAGTCACTTAGTAGTACAAACAACGATCTAGTAGAATTTTACTCTACCAACAAATTAGAGTCAGTTACAGAAATTTTTGATTTTACTATGACAGATGAAAATACAATAATAAAAACAATAAAATCAATAAAATCAAATGCCTGTGGACATGATGAAATTTCTTTGGAATTAATTATAGCAGCGTGTCCTATAATATTGCCTCCTTTAACCCATTTATTTAATTTCTGTATAGAACACGCTGTATTCCCAGATATGTGGAAAACCTCCATGGTTCATCCACTTCCAAAAATATCGGTTCCAAAAGAATTTAAAGATTTAAGACCCGTTAGCATTCTTCCTGTGCTTTCTAAAATATTTGAAAAAATTTTAAATAACCAAATTCAAGTTTATCTTCAAAAGTTTGAATTACTTCCGAATTTACAATCTGGTTTTCGTGCGGGTTACAGCTGTGAAACAGCACTTTTAAAAATTACTGATGATATTTTGACTTCTTTAGATAAGGATGAATTGACTGTGTTAGTGCTTTTAGATTTCTCTAAAGCTTTTGATACTATCGATCACCGAATCTTGCTATCAGTTTTGCATTTCATAGGCTTTAGCAGAAATTCTAATAAACTAGTGTCTAATTATCTAACCGGTCGATCGCAATATGTTACATATAATGAACAGCAATCAGAAAGCCAGAAAGTAACATGTGGAGTTCCTCAGGGTTCGATAATAGCTCCCATTTTGTTTTCAATTTATACATCTGTTCTTACAAACAACATAAAACATTGCAAATACCATTTATACGCAGATGATACGCAACTTTATTACTCTTTTCTAGAAGAAGATGTACATACAGCTGCTAATTTTATTAACTCAGATCTTAACAAATTAGTAAATAACGCGAATGAACATTCATTAAAAATAAATCCGATTAAATCAAAATTATTGTTATTTGGAAAAACCTCTAATCAAAAACTCCGTGAGGAGATGATGTCCATTTTAAATATAAAAATTAATAACATCAAAATTGAATTTACAGAAACTGCAAGAAATTTAGGTCTAACATTTGATATTAACCTTCGATTTAAAGATCATGTTAAGGGTTGTATACAAAAATCCTTCGCAAATATAAGATACATATATGGTATCAGAAATCTTATTAGCTATAAATCTAAAATACTTTTATGCGATTCACTCGTACTTTCACATTTTAACTTTTGTGATTCGGTATATGGTCCATGCATTTCAAAGGAATGTTCTAGAAAGATTCAGGTGGTGCAGAACGCGTGCTTGCGAATGATTTTTGGTAAAAGAAGAACTGAGCATATTAGTTATACGCTGAAATTAATACCATGGCTTAATATGGAAAGGCGGCGCCTTCTTCATTCCACGTGTCTTTTTCACAAAATTATTTTATTTAAAACACCTCCATATTTGTACAACAAAATCGTATTTAGGACGGATATTCATAACATTAACATCCGTCGAAAAGATTTTATTTCTAAACCATGCCATAAACTAGTTATGTTTCAAAGGTCTTTTACTTATAACATTTCAAAACTGTATAATTCCGTCCCATATGAATATAAACGGTACTCTTCTTTTCAATTTAAAAAATCAATATATCAAAACTTGTTATTGAACGATATCCATATATTTGCAAACATTTGAAAACTCGGCATTGACAATAGTCGAATAGCTGCTTAAATTAATAACTTGCAATTTTAATGGCAACTTAACTATTACATAATTATTATTATGTAATGGTTATTATATAATTATTATGTATAATAGTGTCGGGTTAAGTGTAAGAGCAGCGGGTGGCTCAAGGGACACTTGCTGAACTTCGCCCTTTGAATGCATAGTTATTTTTTATTTTCAATATATAAACTAATTGTTAATTTTTAATCTGTGTGTTCAATAAAGACAAATTTATTATTATTATTATTATTATTATTATTATTATTATTATAGGAGAGTAATTAAAAATAAGATATAGCCAATTATACCTAGTTTAAAGCATGCAATAATTGACAAAAGCCAACCATAAATATTCAAGTTCAAAAATTCAGCTAGCGAAAGTTCAATACTACGGGGGACGCTCCAAAAGTATCGTAACAGGTTCTCAGGCAACTATTTACTGTAGATGTAACGTGTTCATTAAAATTTAGAGTGTTTGTGAAGTGAATTCCCAAATCTCTTATTTTTTCAACCTTTTGCAAGTTGGCACCGCTCATAGTATAATTCCAAATTTTCTTGTTCCTGTTGAGACTATACGTCATTATCCGACACTTGCCTGCATTAAAATATAGTTTATTTTTTCCGCTCCATTCAACAACAGAGTCTATAAATGTTGTTGTATTCGTATCGATTACTTTAATTATATTACTTTGTAAAACATTTATATGATGTTAGGACTTCTTCTTGTAGTAATAAAACCATTGCTCCACTATCAATTAGAGCATAATATTCTTGATCTAAAACTTGTAATTTAATAAACGGTAAACATGAGCTTAAAACTTTATCTTCGCGTTTTTATAACAAAAGTTGAGTTTTTTTTGTCTCTCGAGGGCTCCTCATGCATCTCCGCTATTTCTATTCTGTACAAGTCGTTTCTATTTTCCTCTCCTCGCTCAACAAACATGGTATTTACGTATTGTCGACTTTGTTGTTGGTTCATGTCCATTTCTTGGCATCGCTTCTTATTTCTTTTTTCGATCAGGTCGTCGTAGTTTCTTCGTTGATTTTCGCCCCTATTAAAATTTGGTATATTTTGATTCAAATTGTTGTTACTAAATTTTTTTCTCGGATCATTATTATTTCTGTTGTTGTTGTAGCGACCTTCTTGTCTGTTATAATTGTTGGAATTATTATTATTAAAATTGTTTCTGTTTTGCCTAAAATTATTTCCAAAGGTGTCTTCCAATTTTCGTTTACTAAAATTTTGATATTCTTGCTTCGGACTCTCCCCTTTTTCATTATACACGGCCAGGTCGTAGTTTCATACTATTTCTAAGAAGTCTTTCAGCGTCTTGACGTTCTGTACCACTACTGCTCTTGTTATTTCGGCTTCTAAGTGCCTGGACAGATGTTGAATAATTTCTTCCTCTGATAGTTTAGGTGTCAGGTACTGCGCTTTATTGTACCAGTGCATTATGTACATTTCTCTGGATCTTTCTTTTTCCACATATTTTCCCGATGTTAGTTCTGTTCGAACTCGAGCTTGGTGCGAATTGCTCCAATACTGTTGTGCAAACAGCTCTTTATATTCTTCGTAGGTCGTGTATTTGTTTTTAATTATGCTGTGCCATATTTCGGCGTTGTGTCGCATGGCCATGTTTATTATCTGCAGCTTTCTATACTCGGTTGGTATTGTTCGCATAACGTCGTGAAGTATTGCCAGAAAAATCATGGGCAATTCACCGTACCAGCCTTGAAATCTAGGGATCATATTATTGTGCTCATAGTTGGTGTAGCAGCGTTTGTAGGGTATTCATCAATTTGTTGGTATCTTTCATGTACTCCCTGCAGCCCCTCGTAATCCGGTTGTCTACAATAGCGATATGGATTGCATTCCGGCTTTGTACTTTTTGTGGAAACTGCTGCAAACACTTGTACAGAAGCACAAAGATGTGTACAATAAAACTGAGTACTTTTTATACTGGTAAAACACTTTTATTATTACTAAAACGGTATTTCAAATGGAGCACAATTTAGCCCAGCTTTCAAATTAATTTATTCAATTGTTCTCCTCGTTATAAACAAAATAGCATCAGGTTGCTATGATACAGTTTTGATAATGAATTGTCATAAATGGAATAAAATTTGAGCACATAATTAACATTTACAGTTTCCTAAAATCTAAATTATTGTTTTTTATCTTATAATTAGAATTGTTCTATAGCGTTGCACACACAAGCGTTTTTATTTTAATGTCACTGTTCTGCTCTATTGCACGTTGTTTTTAAATACACTGGTATTTCTGAGTTTACCATATTCACACGTTGCTAGTTTTGTCTCCTGTTGCCTTCTTCTAGAATTGCTCTTTGCAATTTGCTATTCTACTCATCTTGCTTAATTCACTTTTCAGATTGCTCATAATTTTCACTATCCTTTGCTTTTTATTTGACAACTACGCTCCTTTTAAAATGCACCTAACAAACCTTTTGTGTCGATTAAATTTTGTGTGGTCTGGCTTTACATGTGCATAAACCTATCATTTTAATTATATTAATTTATTCACAAGCCAAATTCAAAACCTCTCAAATATGCTTTGCCTTTGCGTGCCTTTCTCCAACTAATTACTGTTTCTCGCATCTCATTATTAATGCATTTAATGTTTTTGTTTGTTTAAAATCGCAATTATATAAAATATCCCAACTCTGTGCACTATTGAATCGGTTAATTATTTTGCACTGCAAACAGAGCCAAGTTGTGGGCTTAATACCATCTCATCATATACACATACCTTACTTATTTATTTTACTACTGCAAATCATGTTCAATAATGGTAATCTATTCTTAATTGAAATTTTAAAGGCTTATTGAAGTGTAATGTAAAGTTTTTTTTGTAATACCTACTTGTTAAATATTTCTTTAAGGACTGTTTACTACTGCGTAAGCAACCTCTTTACGGCCCGGCCGTAAAAAGTGTCCGTAAAGACCACGGCCTGCTAAATTGTATGCCGAACGTCAAAGTGACGTTTGTCACACAAATCCAGCAGCAAGCAAGCCTTCAACTCCACATAGAAGAAGGCGCAAAAGACTGCTATAACTCCTGAACATACGCTAAAATAACTTGCTCATTCACAATCTTAACGTCTTTAGAAATATCTTCATCATTTTCTACAGATGTCATAAGTTACGAGCTGGTTACAACTTAAAACTGCTTATAGCCATACACGAAATTGGAAATAAATGACATTTATAAACAACAGTTGCAACAACAGTAAAGGCTATCCTAACTGACTTCTACTGTAAAATACTATGATGTGGGAGTATAAATTGCACAATTATAAGGTCTTACTAATAAATTAAACAAAAGCTTCAATATAATAATTTTATTAAAAACTATATGTAAAATGTATAATACAGATAAGTAATACGTATAAATTTAAAATTATAAATAAACTTAATTACACATAAAATTTATATACATAATACATACCACGTAAAAAAGTTATGCAATCATTCCTGTTGTAAGTTTGAACTAACCTCAAAATCCTGGCATCCAATTCTCGATACTTCCTCTTTTATACTGGTTTTATTAATTATTTATGATTTTCTTATGTAGTGCACACTGTAGTTTGCGAATTTGAATTCGGCGCCGAGAAGGCCCTGCGCCGAATTGGCTGGCGCCGAGATGGCTGCGTGCCAGGTTGTCGAGACGCTAAGCTGGTCCCGCGTCGAGATGTCCTAGACCCGTATGGGGAGGGTCCATAGTGAGAGCCTATAAAGATCAACTTGGCCAAAATTTATTTTTGGAAGGCATCGATTTGGGTATCGTGGTTGACCTTTATAGGCTCTCACTATGGACCCTCCTCATACAAGACTACAAAGGTTTATTGTGGTATCATTTCTATACATGCAAAGTCCTTGTTTGTGAATTGTTTTCAAATCGAAGCTTTCAACGCAACTTTAAGCATCAGTTTTACCGGTTACAACTGTATGTATTCCCAGCCCACCTAAAAGCAAAACCGATTTATATACGAAAATACAAACTCTAAAACCGCTTGTTTCAGGTGATAGTAACGAACTTTTTTAAGGTAATCGTGTTCCTACTCACTTGTCCATTCGGCTATGGTAACTTCACTTCCTCTTCTCAGAGGCTGCAAGTTCGGTGGAGGTAAACAAACAGGACTAATGTATTCTGAAAAATATTTAGTTTGTATTTGCATATTGGCACTACATACCATTAAATACGTGTCTTCCTAAACGAACAAGTGCGATATCACTTAGGGAATGCAACTCGTGGTAGAATGGATGCACAATTACTTGCTCTACTGTCAAGTTCTGCATGCTGCTAGGGTAATCAAGTAATCAGGCTTTTTGTTAGCTACGTGATCATTAAAAAATGCTGTTCCTAGTAATACTCTATAGCTAAAAGCATATTTTTGTTTTATTATGTTTATGATGCAATAGCGATATTACTTTAAGATACATTTACCGCCAAAACAAATCTTTTATTTATTAATGATCCACCACAAAGTAAATAATATCACTGGATTGGTTCGCCGAATCAACGTACATCAAAACAGTCAACCATGGATATTCACTTTTTGTGTTATCGCTTCTTATTTAATCACAAATTGTTCGGTTTGGAGTGTTTGAACTGGAAAACTCTTCCAAATATTTCGAATCGGAAGCAACTACTATGTCCTGCGTTTTGCAACAAACTAGTAATTCGTCATCAAATCCACACTGAGATTTTCCTCTAGCAGCTTTAGAAGCATTTTTAAGCGCTGGACAATTTCTTATACGCAGGCACACATCTCCCATCTTTTGATTCCGGGTTTGGCGTTTTGCACGATGAGCCTTCCATTGCGTTCTCTAAAAGAATTAACATCTTTAAAAATCATTTTTTGTGTGTATGTATTATTGGAAAACTTCCACAGTTCTTATGCGAAGAATGGAAAAGAACGATAATGGATTATTTTAATTGTTTATATAGATACAAGTTTTTAAAAATTACAGTTGAACTCAATCAACACAATCAAATATCACATCGTCCCAATGCACATAAGAACTGCGGAAATCTTATAACAAAATCAAGGCAATCTGAATAACAATTTGTCAATTTGGCTGCTCTAGTGATCAAAGAGTTCTCAACAAGATTAGTTCGGTGTACAGGAACATGAAAGGAATTGTTCAAACCTGTCGGTCTAGATGGAACACGTAAACCAATCCTGCCAGTAAGCTCAGGGGACGAAAGAACTGAATTAAGAAGCAGTAAAACATTTTCAAGTCTCCCTGTTTACGGCGAGAGCATAAACTTTTGATATTCAATTCTGCCTCCAAATCACTATAAGCATAATCAGTTAAGTTCATCTTAAAGACTATGTATCTGAGGATGGAGCGTTGAATTTTTTCAACCTTTTGTATATGGGGGCGTACTAGTGAGCAATATAGTAATTTAATGGAATTGATATTTGTGAAGTCGTGGGAACGTCGCTTTACAAATTCACGCATTTTAAAAGATTTAGATATTATATTAGTAATGTGGGAATTAAAGTTAAGAGTTGAGTCCACGAGCACACCCAAGTCCTTTATGGTCTGCACTTTTTGAACACTAGTATGTTTGACTTTGTAGCTAGTGGAAATTGGATTCCTTGAACGACTAAATGATATCTGAACGCATTGGACGCATTCAGTTTCATGCAGTTTTAGGAACACCAATCGGCCAATCTATTTAGATCCAGCTACAGTCTCTCGGAGTCATCCACACCACAGACACCTGAATAGAACTTAAGATCGTCAGCAAATAAAAGGAATTGTGGCCTTTCCAGTCCATGAAGCTGTTTATTTTGGCCCTTTTGAGCTTTGAGTTACATTTGGCAAAGTCCGTTTCGCATCAATCAGTTTTGGCAATGATTGCGCCAGGGCACTGTGACTTCGCTTGAGTTGGTATTTCACTGCTGATCAGGGACTGCACCCAACTAAGTTTATTTTATGTTTGTTACGTTATGAATGTAGCGTTACTTTTAATTATGTTATAATGTGCTACATAAAGATTTTCTATGTGAAAATTATTGTCAATTTTGGCATGTGCGGTGTAATAAGTTTTGGAGAATATCCCAGTTCGTAGTGCAGTAACGCCTTCAGCTATTATTTTCCTTGTGGAATTTTTTTACCAAGCCCAGCCTGTAGTTTGATCGATAAAGAGCAGTGTAGTTCTTAGGAATTGTGTTTGGGCAGCCCTTGTAGCAGTTATAGGCAGACCCGCTTGAAACGTAATACTATGATTGTTACCTTAATAGAAGTTTTTGAAATGTATTATTTAATTTATTCACAGAAATAAGGTAGGCTCCAAATCTGGAACCAGTATCACATTTCGCATCACCAAGAGGTCTTCTGTGATGGGACATCCAGTTCATCACAGACATTCCAACGCCGCAGGGGCGCCCTGAACAATAAAAAATTTTTCCCCGCAAATACTGATTTACTTGTAGTTTTCCAACGCTTGTTTTTCGAGTTTAAGACCTCACCGATCCCATTCGCTGGCCGTGAGAAACTTTTAAACTTGTTGCAGATAATAAAAGGGGTGGGGACGTTAACCTGTAACATTTTTCCTATCATTCCTCTATCTGTTATAATTTCTGAACTTGCCGACTGATGAAGGCACTCAGCTGTGATACTAGCAGCCTTGGTTTCTAAAGTAAAAATATCATTCGGAAGAGGCCTATCTACTAGCTTAAAAAACTGCGTACAGAATCATGTGTACAAGTAGAAATCTGACGTAGTTAGTATAATATACTAGTAAATACGCCAACGAATATTGTTACATGATAAACCCGTTGGGTGACAATGTCGTTACATTAGTTATTAGGTGATCTGTAACATTAACGAAAATGACATGTAACAACGTCGTAATGTTTAGTATTTCAAGCAACTCTCCCAAACGGAATGCCGATGAGAGATCGTGGACATAAAGAGTTAACTGATAAGTGTTCCAGGATCGGTAACTCACCGTAAGTCACTCCGCCGAACCACTTCGAATAAATGAATTGCGACGAAACCAGGCTGAAAGAGACAAAAAACATCCAAAATAAAGAAACACCATCGGCTAATATTAAACATTAGTAGCTCGTATATTTGAATGACGACCATAAAACACAAAAAACCTTAATACAGTTGAAAGACACAAAACACTCTGGCTGGGTTCGTGAAGGCAAAACGAACCCTTAAAACAAATTACTTACATATTAAATTTGGAAGAACTCATGCGGAATCAACCAAGAGAAAGATTAGAGGTCTTGAATGACAATTGACGTTCAAACAAAGCTACAAATTAATTTCGGTTGTAAATACTGTCGTCGAAAAGGCCTTCTCGAAGGCAACGCTTCCATGCAAATAATTAATAACATTGTCGCTTGTTTCTAACACACTGTTCTAGCTTTAATCTGCCAATTATGCATTTTATTAAATATGACTAGGTTAGCCGTTTACTATTCTATGTGATACAAAGTCTAAAGAGAGTTTTAGATAAATATCAAATTCAATTAAGATACGGCTTAAGGTTGAAGTTCGTTTACAAAAATTCAACACTCGAAGTGCGCATCAAAACATTTTCGCCAACTGGCGCAATTTGGCAAACTCGGGGATTTTCCTGGGAAGCGCTTTTCTAGGCACCCGATATTGAAAAATCCTTGACGGCTGCCGTTGCAAGTGGATAACTCTTCGCTTATCGGCACGTGCTGCTATTTCAAACGCCCACAACGTGAAGTAAAGCGAAAGGGAAGCTTGACGGCGGCAAACAGAAAAGAAAAATACGTAGAACAATGAAAAGGGAGAAGAGAAAAAAGGAAAACCTGAGACAATTTTGACCGAGCATTAGCCCACGTAGAACTAATCACGAGTAGGATCGATCATATCTCGAAATACTTGGCGGCTGCGGCAACCCAACAAGAGGACCAAAGTTGTCCCTGTGGTGGCAATTCCAGCGAGAGAAATCCGCACTTGGTGGAACACTCAAAGAAGTACCGTACGTATATGTAAAGGGGCTTCAGAAGCAAAAATCAGAAGAATGTCGATTTCCGATAAAGGAAACCTGGCGGCCTCTAAGTTGCATACTCGGAAATTTTGTAGGTAAAAGCGCATCGATTTTAAATTTAATGCTTGATAGAGCAATAATTCTTCTTCCTAACGGTGGTTGGATATCATAGTGGATGTCATGATTTTGGACTCCGCTGCTCTAAATAGGTCTATCGAGGAACAATTGTACCACTCTCTTAAGTTGCTAAGCCATAATGTCTGTCGTCTTCCTGGATTTCGTCGATATTTTGATCTGTATAATCAGTTGAAGCAGTCCAAACCGTTCTCCTCGCATAATATGTCCGAGATATATCAGTTTTCTGGTCTTTATGGTTTTAATTAGTTCTCTCTCTTTACCCATCTGGCGTAAGACTTCTTCGTTTGTTTGACGAGTATTCTACTTGTGGGGTCTTACCAAGCGTGTATACAAAAGTTTTACTGATTCCATATTTCTAAAGTCAGAACAGTTTCTTTTTATGAAACCCAACATTTTCAAAGACCTGGAGACCACATGCATAATGTGAGGTATAAAGCTCAGAGTGCTATCAAACATGACTCCCAAGATCCTTAATTTGCTGAACATGATTTAAAGGGTGATCGTTTATTTTGTATGTAAAATCTAGAGTTTTTCTACTGCGACTAAAGGTGATCGAGTGGCATTTATTAGCATTAAGTTCCATTCCATTTTTTTCACACCAAAGCACCAGATTGTCCAGGTCTGCTTGAATGTCGACATAATCATTAATGTTATTGATAGTATTGTAAATTTTAAGATCGTCGGCAAAACTGACCATAAGAGGAACAGGTATTAATGTCAGTAATAAATATTAGAAAAAGCAATGGTCCTAAGTGAGAACCCTGTGGAACTCCTGAAACAACTTGAATCTCATCAGACTTGTAGTTATTAAAGCGGACAATCGGTCATGAAGGTAACTGAGCATTCACTCCAACAAAGTCCCTCCAACTCCCATTTTTCCAAGTTTATATAATAGCAATTGTTAAGTCATTTTGCTGTTTCAGATGCTTAATTGCATTTCACGCCGTTAGTTAGGTCATTTTGGTATTTTGAATAGCCGCCTAAGTTTAGAGCAGCGTGCCCGTATGCTAAGCCCTTTTAGCTCTTTATTTGGCTCCATCGCCTAATTCCAGAATCACGATTTCGCACATATTTAGCCCCAAAAGCAGTATTTGTCGTCGGTTGGAGCTCTCCTCTGATGGCGTTTTTCTGAATTCTGAATAGCACGCTGTGGCGGCGTGATACCAGCGTGGCCCGCATTGGTTGGTTTCATTTCATCGCCTTGCGATTCGCTGAGGTTTAGTCACGTGGCGGGACGCGGCCAAGGTGACCTTTGCTAACGCTTCCCTCGTGGCATTCAGCCGAGAGCCGTCGAACGAACAAGAGGTCGCAGAGGGTGTGCTTTCGTGCGGCGCTTCCGCCCTTGGCGGGGGCGTCAGCCCTTTTTCCCGTCAAGTGCTGCTTCAGCAATCATGTGATATACTGTTTCGCCTTAAGTGGCAGTCGTCCGGAGCCCATTGCAGAGAGCGCTTGTGTGGTGGTTGTGAGTCGGAGTTTGTCGAGTGGTCTTCGGCGTAACGTGGGTGTTTCTGGAGCCCAGTTCCTGCTACTGTTAGTGAGGGGTCGTGCCCCCTTCATCTCGACCTACGAGGATTTGGTTCAGCAGAACGAATGAGGCCCCCTTTCTTTTCGTCGTCCCGTTGTACGCGTCCTGACGCGTCTCCCGTCGCCATTGAGGCGGTTGTGCATTCACCCCCTTTCGCCGTTGTAACACCGAAGGTACCCACCACCTACGATTGCAGCTCGTCGCAACTCAACTGTACCAGGCTCCCTCGCCGCCTACGCATTAAGGTATGTGCCTTTAACCTGATTACCGCTGTGAACGCGAGTGTTACTCATTACTACTCATTACTGCGCTAGTGTATTCATTCAGACTTGCAGACTGTTCACGCCGCGAAGGCTAATGTAAATCGTCGCTGCCCTTGCATAAGGCAACGTGTATCTTTGTACTCATTACTACTCATTACTACGCTAGTGTATTCATTCAGACTTGCAGACTGTTCATGCCGTGAAGGCTAATGTAAATCGTCGCTGCCCGCCGTATAAGGCCACGTACATGTTTGTACTCGTTACTACCTATTATTGCTGTTCACTAATGTTCAACATCTGTCGTTAAGTTTAGAGCGCGCGTGCCAGCTGGTGCCCTTTATTATAGATTAAGGTTAGATACAGGGCGACGCATTCTGCTACCCCATTGTAACCCGAAGTGAAATATATGATTGGTTAGTTAAGGGAACTATTGTTTGTTTCGGCTTGTGCATGTTCTGTTACAGATAGACGCCCCTTTATTGTACGAATTATTGTACGACGGAACGAGGAAGCTGTGAGCGTGCAGGTGAGTGAGACAGCTGCGTAGTCGTGGTCGGATTGACACCTAATCACAATCCTTGCTTAAGGCAATCCCGAAATTGTTATTTGACCTTGCAACTCTTGAGTAATCTTATTGGCGGAGTATTTTTGCATGCTTCGCTCCCGTCTAACCGTCCAGGCCCGGTTAGCCGGGTTAAGACAGGCTTGGTGGCGCCCTCATAATTTCGACATACCCTGTATATATTATGCCACAACGCGCTTGCCCAGAACGTATCGTGTGACTCACGCCCGACTCCCTGAGCGTTCCAGCCGTGGCCTATTAGCCTATTTCGAACCGATTTCAGGGCAAGTGTGTCAGGTTTTCAGGACTGATTCCGTGGTGCGATGCTCACCTTGGGTGGGTGTCGTAAAGTCCTTTTAATACCGTAACACAATTCATGATTTACCTTGTCGAACGCTTTCGAAAAATCTGTATAGATGGCATTAACTTGTAAGCCACTTTCTAGGGTGTCTAGCAAAGAGTTTGTATAATTCAGTAAATTTAGTTCTGTGGATTTTTTGGGAAGAAAACCATACTGTTCTTGAATCAAGGAGCTATGCAAGACAGCAGAGAGTTGATCGGTGATAATATTTTCAAATAGTTTAGGAATAGTACTTAATATAGTTATGGGTCTGTAATTCTCTATTTTACTTTTATTGTCTGACTTATGAATAGGTGTTATAAAACTTAGCTTCCAGAATTTAAGAAATTCCCCCAGTTGCAAAGACTTACAGAAAATTTGTTCTAGCGGCTTAGCTAAAATAAAGCTATATGTTTTTAGCAGCACGGGAGGTATGCCATCAGGCCCAGGCCCCTTTCTAGCATCTAAACTATTTAACTTGTTATAAACTAAGCCGATTGAAATATCACAGGAAGATATGTTGTTACAACTAATAGATAATTCATTTGTAGTTATATCACATTTCTTGTTTGAGTAAACTGTAGAGAAGTAACTGGCAAACATATTTGAGATCACAAGTCCATCACAGAGTTTCAGTAGTATTTCTTTTAGAGTTTATAAGAAAATGTAAGCAAGGCCATGTTCTCATTGACACCTGGTATACAGGGTGCAGCAACGAAGCGAGGTGGAATTGGAACACCCTGTATATCCCTGTATTTTTGAAAAGTACTTTTAATGAGCTTTCTTCAGCATTTCATTTCCTATCTCTAAATTCAATCACTTTTTAGATTTAATATTCTCCTGCTTTTTTTGTTTTTTCGTATTTGTTATTTCTGGTATTGAGTAGTGGCTGGATTTTTATCTTATAAACTTGGTTTTATTTTTTGATTGGTGAACTCAAGTGTTTAAATCATTATTTTAACGCCGTTTGTTTGTTATCCCTTGAAATAAAGCACCTTAAGGGGCTTAAATTGCTTTTTATGTTCAAACACGCACATCTGAAGCAGTTGCATTTAGAGGTATGAAGTAACATATTAAAAGAAACACCATTAAAAGAGCTTTTCAAAAATACAAAAATATACAGAGCGTTCCAAATGAAAAAAATCGAAATTATTAAATTTGCAAATGTTGAGCATCCTGTATAGCATTGATACCTAGATCCACCATTTTACACTTGAAAGGTAGTTAACGAAAGTCATAATTTTTTGGTAACGTTTTCCTTCATTCAATTGTTTTCTGTTGCTTACAGCAGGTGCATGAAGTTCAGAATTTTTTTTTGTATAAAATCGTTAATATCTCCAAAACAATTGACGTTAGACCCATACAACTTTATATCGAAATAATGAGTATTTCAATACAAAACTTTTAAGCTGCGCAAATATCGGGAATTTTATTTAAAAAGAGGTAAGTTTGATTTGCCACACTTTTTTGAGCGATCCTGTATAATCAAAACTATTTTAGTAATGTGCACCACCTTCGTACCTACAACTTTTATGTGTATTCATGTAACTCTCACAGTTTTAGAAATATCTTCAACCCCCGCTTTGTTTCCGGACCCTGTATAAAATAAAACTTCAATAACAAATAATATGTTACCATCTCTAACAGAGACTATGGAACTTGCCAATAATACAACGGGCGGAGTAAACTTAAACGATTACAGCAGCAGCCTCATTGAACACCCAGAACAAGAAGCTACGATAACTAGCAGCACTGGATCTGGCATAAATTTAACTCACTGCAACATCTGCACTTTCAATTTACATGAAGTACAACATAAATTATAATCGTCATGTTTATAATAGTTATTATTACCTATGTATTGAAATTTTAAATTACTTAATAAAAAAGTAATGGGCCTCGACACCGAAACCTAAAAGAGGCTATAGATAATGAATGAATGAATGAATAAATGGATGTATGTTACTTAATTAATAAAATTACAAATAAGTTCTCAAAAAATGACAAACTTTTTGACACTTCTTTTATGTTCTCAAACGCTAAAGTATTCTGCGTTCTAGACCATAAAACTATTTCGCAGTTAAGTGACAAAAAAGAATAACTTTGCTTACTGAGAATTTAATGAAAATGTCAACATTTGATGACAGTTTTCGAAAAATGTAATTAATACATGCTGGATAAAACCGTTAATAATATTAGTTTAAGTTTCTGGTAGATGTGAGATGTAACACAAAAAAT
Source organism: Agriotes lineatus (assembly GCA_940337035.1). Classification (NCBI taxonomy): domain Eukaryota; kingdom Metazoa; phylum Arthropoda; class Insecta; order Coleoptera; family Elateridae; genus Agriotes; species Agriotes lineatus. Next base: position 65,520 of record CALNHX010002487.1, on the reverse strand, counting down.
ACCTCTTTTGATTTGGGACAGTCTACAACAAACCATATCTGTCCCATCTCTATAACTTTCTTCACGATGTAATCCGCAAATTGACCTTCTAATAAATTCCTCTTCACTACTACTTCCTGCCTGCAAATATTGCTGTTCTAGCACTGGACATTGGTATTGGTCCACTGGTACGCAACTTCCATTTCTATTATCTGGAGTTATGCATGGCGAATCTCTTTCTGAAACAAAAGCAATTCCATAAAAGTACTTGATATGGCTTTGTGGAAAGGAGAAAAGCAAAATTACCCTTTGTATATATATTTAAGTCAACATAGTTCATTAAAGGCAATCGAGTACGTTCATTTGTAAGTTTTGTGTATTTGCACTCTTCTGCATATTATTTCCTTGCAAATTATTTTAAATACAACTGATGGGAAAGCAACTGACGAAGTTCTGGCTGTATCAACATGCACCATTTTCAACAGCATCGCAAATGGCTCCTTCATCGCATCCAAACCATCTAAAAACCGCAAATCAAACCTGCTTCGCCCACAATTTTTACATACATACTTTCATCCTCCAGAAACCCTTTATAAATCTTTACAAAAGACAAGTTGGAAACAGCATCGTCTGCCTTTAGAATCTCATATAGCTGTGCATGCAAATCTTGCCCTTCGTACAGCTCGGGCTGCTTCAGAGCAGTCACGACATTGTGCAAAATCATCTCGGTCACGCTGTTCTTAAACTCGCCGTCGCTCAGCGCATCAGTCTTTTTGAAGCACGTTACTAGATAGGAAATGACTTTGGTATCACATATTTCGGACAGGCCTGCCGACTGCACGTAGTCCTGCGGGTTGGGCAGCAGGATGCGCTCGAAAAGGGCGTGCTCGAGCACCTCGACATTGATGTCGTCGCTTGGGAATGTTTTCGCCAGATCTTCCAGGTACACCAGGTTATCTTTGTGTTTGTTTAGGGTGAACCCGAAGATCTCCTCTATGCTTGTGGCTACCTTTCTGTCGCTGGTCGCCTGCGCGGGGCTGTCTTCTGAGAAGCCCCCACCGTCAAGCAGGGCAGCGAAAGGGTTCACTGAGTTAGACATTCTTATAATCTAATGTTGTAAATGACTTCGCATTTACTGTTCTGTAAGAAAGGATGCTCAAAGTCTGTGATGGTGCTACGTATTGTGGTTTATTTGCCTTTATTTACATATTTACAGACGCACATAAGACGTCATGTCATTGGAACTTTAAGTGAAATGTCCACGTTGTTTGTGTTGTGGCTAAAATCTTTAACGGGTATAGGTATAGTCCATTTACTAAAGGGAAAAAGTTCTAACTTCGTTGACTCAAAACCGATTTTGAAAATTTTTTTTTTTATTATTTCGGAAAAAGTTTATAGAAAAGTTCCCCATAGGTTAGAAGGTGTGATTTTAATTTTTTCAATTGTTATTAACAAATAAGTGTTTTTAATATATTCTTAATTAAAAAAAAAATAATTTCTTTATTTATTTAAACAATTGCCTAACATTTGATAACATAAGGTTTTTGGGTTCACAGATTACGAATCTGGTCTCAAAAATTGGTCTAAAAACAAAAATGGCGTCTACAAAATGGCGTCGAAGGTCTAATTTTTATTTTCTTTTTTTTAATTTTTATTAAATGTTTAGGGGGTTTTTTGGGTCGCTAATCTCAAATTTTATGTTAAAATTTATCAAAAATAAAAAATATCGCTTTTAAAGCGGCAAATTAGCTTCATTTTTGAATTCCGCGCGTTGCCTCATATGTAGCAGTTTTGGACACAGTAATTATAAATATAGCATTAAAAGGTCAATTTTTATTCTGAACGAGTATTATTGTTATTATTTATTAAACATTATATACAAATAAAATTCTAAATTGTTAAATTAAATCAAATTTAAATAGATTAAATACATTTAAATGTAACATACGAATACATATAAATTCCAACGCATAAAAATGTGTTTTCTACGACCTCTTTGTACAATTTCCAAAAAATATTACTGAATTCAAAGATTTTTCTGTTTGTGACCGACGGAAGAATGTTATTACATAAAAGCAAATGGCAACTAGTTCAACATTATGGTGCAAGTTTAGATATAGTAATTTTTGTGCACGTAATTATTGAAAAAAGCAATTAGATATTCGATTTGAAAGAGACAGTGTTTTTAAAGTTGTATCAAGAAACATTTCTGGAAAATGTCTTTCATGTCGTTTTATTGATTTGTTAAAAGAAACTTTAGCTGCAAATAATATCCCTGTTCTCATGCTGAAAGTGATGCTGATCGGTTAATAGTTACAACAGTTCTCAACGCATCAAATGAAAACATAGTCGTAGTATCAGAGAATATAGACGTATTACTTCTATTAACAGCTTTAGTTTCTCCTAATAAAGATATACAGATATTTTTTAAAAGCTGCCAAAAATAAAGAAAATAAAAAAATATCTTCTTCTAAAAGCTTGCAATTTGCGCATCCCAATTGTAGTGAGTATGGACTTCCTGTACATGCTTTAACTAGATGTGACACAACTTCAGCATGTTTTAACAAAGTAAAGAATCTTCTTCTTCTTCTTGTTCAGGTGCTTATCCGATTTCCTATGTTTGCGATCAACACGGCTATCTTCACTTTATTGGTTGCAATTTTAGATAACTCATTGGATGATTTTCCATACCACGCCCTTAGGTTTTGCAACCAAGATAATATTCTTCTGCGTCCTGGTCCACGTTTGCCACATATCTTGCCTTGTATAATAGATTGTAGTAGCACGCACTTATTCTCATTTCTTATTATAGGTCCGAGGTATTAGTAGGGAGGCCAAACTAAATTAACTCGTCAAATAAAGATTTTCGTAGGACTGAGTAGGTTTATACCGACAAGTAGTACCTTCGTAATCGGCGGTGTTTCCTGAGTATGAAAACTCCTGTTGTCGCGTTCTCAGCCTGTGGAGTGAGGAGCTATGACGTCACAAAGATGGCGATTCTTGGTACCAAGTTTTAGTAAAGTAAAGCTAGGGTTTAACCCAAACATAAATAAAAAGGTTCTACCCAGCGGCAAACTGTTTAGTACCCTCCTCTTAGTAACTGGTAAAAAGTTGCACAACATGCGCTTCGGGTTTAGGCGGAGGGAGGTGGAAAGGTGGTAAAATGGTAGGTTTCAACAGTTTTTCGCAAATATCTCGTTAACTATGAGGTTTAGCGCAAACTTTATCTTATACAAAATTAATCCAAATTTAATTTTCAATAAAAATGGTCTTATGCATTTTTGCGTTCCGGTCAAGGGTAACGGAGATATGGAGGGGCAAGAATAATGTCATTATTTTCCAGTTAGCTTGGAATTCATCGTACTCCCTTGAAAATGAGTATGTTTCGTTATGAAAAGTACTTAGTGACGCATAAATAACGTAGAAACATTTGTATGTATGTATGTAGGTCTATGTATACCGGGTGGTTGGTCATACCTCTGAACATAGGCAATTTACATGGCTTATCACGGTTATGCATATTCCTGCTCACTATTTTTATGGAAAAATGGTGAGCAGGAATATGCATAACTAGAGCAAGGATAGTTATGCATTTGCATGTTGCCTGCATAAATGCATATTTTCGACATGTTTTAAGTAGAGTGCATATTTAGCAAAAATAAGCATAATATGGCATATTACATGGAATTTTTGATTATGTAATTTTATGAGTTGTAAAGGGTCAAGTATCGAACTTGCATAAATTCCTCTTATTAACAAACAGTTAGTTAGCGTTGTTTTTAAATTATGATTCACAAAATATTTCTCATTTTTACCTAGAACAAGCTTCTCAAAAGGAAGGTTATAAGAGGATTTGAATTTCTCGTTTTTACCTAGAATAATTTTCTTGCAAACAGGTAAAGAGGATTAGGCTTTCTTCCCTTTTACAAAAGAACAGTGGGCTTAAGGAACTTCAGGATATATGTTGTATTTTAAATGATAACAATAGAAATTCAAATAATTCTGTAATGGAAAACTATGATGTTACAGAAACTGTAAAATTTAAATTTGCTCAAATAGCATCCTGTGATTTTGAACGCGAGAAGGCATGGATTTTTATTTGAAAATTTAAAGCAAATTTTAATTATCAAATGTTTACATTAAATTATGTAGATTGCTTAGTTTTAGTTAGATTTTTATATTTAAATATGTGTTTAGCTTAAGTGTGGTTGTATTATGTAACCGCAAATACAAAAATTAATATTTACCGCAAATTATAATTTTTAAAGTGCATATCAAAGTGCATATTTTATATATGTTTCGTGCATAAGTGCATGCATATTTATTCATTTTAAAGTGCATAACTATCCTTGCTCTATGCATAACCGTGATAAGCCATGTAAATTGCCTATGTTCAGAGGTATGACCAACCACCCGGTATGTACTTGATAATATATCTACATTGCTCCCCTCCTTTGTCGTTTTTATCTTCATTTTGCCTACATTTCCTTTTGAATGATAACTCAATAAGTACTTAACCTATTTATGCGAATGAGGTGTCGTATGACAGATATTTAAATGTCTAACATCCCGTTGTGGTTGTGTTAACAGAAAACAAAAATGCATGGAAGATGTTTGCCACATCGGTGTAAGATGTTTTAATCAATATAATTATGAAAGAGATGATGTTTACTTACAGTAACAACTTTATTTAGTTACATTCATTTTATTATTTTTTAAATTGTGTGGGATTTAAGCAAGGCAAATAAGAATAAATTGAAGGCCACAGAAATGGATTATCTTAGAAGAAGTTGTAGAATATCACGATTAGAAAAAGTCAGAAATGAAGATATACGGAATTGCATGGAAATATCAGAGAAGAAATCGAAAAACGTCAATTGGCTTGGTTCGGGCATACAGAAAGGATGGGCGAAGCCAGATGAGAACAAAATTATAGTGGGTACCTCCAGAAAGAAGGAAAAAAGGAAGGCCTAGGAGAAGTTGGAAATATGAGATAGATGAAGCAATGAGAGCTAGAGATATAAATGAAAAGGATTGCTATATTAGAAGAACTTGGACACTGGGGACGGAGAAACGGCGATGCTCGAAGGCTTGGATTCCATAACGAAAGGTGCATTACTCAAGGTCTGCAAAATAGGCGCAAGCAGTAGCCGTGGCCTTTTCAACAGATGAAATTTTTTATCCACCGAGAAAAATTTTGAGCTTAGGGAATAAGTCGAAGTCCGAGGGAGCCAATTAGAGTGAATAAGGTGAATGCGAAAGCAAATCGTGCTTTAATTCGTTGATTTGACCATTGCAGTAACTCAAGTGTGAAATTGTGCATTTTCCTGGTAAAAGCAAACGCGGCACCCATCATGCGGACAGCTTTTTCGTGCCCAATCCTTGGGTTAAAATATCGCACACCAGCTCTTTTGAGATGTTTACTACATTAGCTATTTCACTCAATTTCAGTCATTTGTCTTTCAACACCATATCGTGGATTTTGATAACCATTTCTGTTGTAGTGACACTTCTTTAGCATTCAGAGCAGTGCTCGTCTTGGACGCTAGTGCTGCCGTATTAAATGTAACCATCTAATTTTTCTCTGTCGTATATGATGGAGCACATTCACCCAGCACAGTTTTCGTCTATTCAAAATAGTTTGCACCTTTCAAGACTTTTGTAGGCAAACATTAAATAACCGCACAATGGCCAGTATTTTCCATTGTTAAACAAATACAACACGTTCTCTTTAAACAGCTGCTAACAACAAACTATTTCACAGATGGACTTTATATTATCAGTATTGCCAATTCAAAGTTGACATTTTTGAATATACATATATATTTATATATATAGTTAAAATATGTGGAGGCTAACTAATTATCATCCCGCCCTCGTATATAAATTGTGTTCTATTCATAGTAAAAATTACTTCGCAAATAAACTTAACAAAAACTTTGCATTTCAATTGACTTTTATTCTAGGCCTAGGAAGTAATACGAACACATTACCACGTTAATTGGCTATTGCCGTGTCACGAGACGTATCTCAGTAAATTTGCCACAACTTTGTAATTTTTCATTAGAATCTAGAAATTTAAAATTTATAATTAAGTTTATGAACGCAGCAATATTTTAAGTAGTCTACAATTTTTTGCCAGTTATCTTTTACTGTGTTATTTAAAATTAAAAGAAAGTTAATTCGTGATTTTTTTTAAAATATCCTTTTAAATATAAGACTTATAATTAAGAAAGTCAGACACATTTTGTTAGAAATTTAAATACCTGCCATACGACACTTCATTCGCATAAAAAGGTTTAGTCGTTACTGAGTTAATCGAAAAACCTGGTACTCAAAAAACGCCATCTTTGTGACGTCATAGCTCCTCACTCCACAGGCTGAGAAAGCGACAACAGTAGTTTTTCTACTGAGGAAACACCGCTGATTACGATAGTATCACTTGTCGGTATATTCCAAGCTAACTGAAAAATAATGACATTATTCTTGCCCCTCCATATCTCCGTTACCCTTGACCGGAACGCAAAAATGCATAAGACCATTTTTATTGAAAATTAAATTTGTATAAGATAAAGTTTGCGCTAAACCTCATAGTTAACGAGATATTTGCGAAAAACTGTTGAAACCTACCATTTTACCACCTTTCCACCCCCCTCCGCCTAAACCAGAAGCGCATGTTGTGCAACTTTTTACCAGTTACTAAGAGGAGTGTACTGAACAGTTTGCCGCTGGGTAGAACCTTTTTATTTATGTTTGGGTTAAACCCTAGCTTTACTTTACTAAAACTTGGTACCAAGAATCGCCATCTTTGTGACGTCATAGCTCCTCACTCCACAGGCTGAGAACGCGACAACAGGAGTTTTCATACTCAGGAAACACCGCCGATTACGAAGGTACCACTTGTCGGTATAAACCTACTCAGTCCCACGAAAATAATTATTAATTCACTTGGCCTCCCTACTATATTGCGTATCTTGATATTGTCCATGATCTCTTTACTTTTTTTTCAGTCTCTTCAGAACTTTAATATTTATTACACGGCCTTTCCATAATATCCACAATATTTTTCGGTATAACCACATTTAAAAGGCTTCGATTTTTTTTTGTGATTGTTTCGCTAAGTGTCCAGGACTCGACCCCATAGAGCAAGATGGGAAAAATGTAGCATCTTAGCATGCTAGTTTTGGTGTCGAGGTCCAGATCAAGGCTTTTGAATATAGTTTAATATATTGAAGATATATAAGTATGAGGAAGACGAATAGGACCGGCACCTTATTAAATATCCACATGCATATAAGTCCTAGTAAATGAAGCAGTGGCTATGTTCACGAAAGAATAAATTTGCCAAAATATTTGAAAATAGCAGTGGTTTACAAGATACTGCAAAAATTTATATTAAAAAAATGCTGGTATAAAATGTATGCTTGCAATGTATGGTGCGAAGAAAAGTAACTGCTTAAACTATACAGTGAGAATAATGTAATACGTACTATACATGGCTGAATTATGCAAAATTAGACATAGGGAATTTACTTAATGTTACCGTGGTGTTTGTAAACAAAATAACAACACAGTGATTACAGAAACTAATTGAAACTGGAGTATTTCATTGTAATTTCAAAACCAACAATTGTGACTAGCATGGGTAAATTGATTAATGCGAATAATGTAAGACTGTACAAGACTGAATTATGCAAAATTAGACATAGGGATTACTTAATGTTACCATGGTGTTTGTAAACAAAATAACAACACAGTGACAACATAAAAAAACTGACAATTGTTACTAGCATGGGTAAATTGATTAATGCTAAAATAAAGTTGCCAATGTATAGTCTTACATTATTCACAAGGTACCTATAACAGCAATAAGATAACATGAACAAGAAAATAGAATGCTTGGGTAAGAAAGAGATGACCAGACGATACAATTATTTTAGTAGGCATGTTTAGTTGACTTATGTCATAATTAAAATAAGTGTCATGCCTGCTCGAATATTTACTACTATGTTTATCTCTTTCTTACTCAAGCATTACGTGTTATTTTCTTGTTCGTGTTACCTCATTATTGTTATATATAATTGTGGCCCCATCGGTATAACAGCGTGTTTGGGATTATCATAAAGAGTTCCCATTATAGGCCATATTTGACTTCCACTGCTTTTTGATATAGGACATCCATCTACATTAAGTTCAATAAATATAGTGTCAAGTACATTATCCGAACTGTAGTGAAAATATTCAATTGTTTGCAATATACCTTCTTCTATTCCATAATGCCAGTATCGTCCAGGCTCCCCAGGCTATACAGTTTGAATGTTATGTTTCCGTGGGATATTAACTAGTGATCTATAATCTAATTGCAGGTATTTTACTCCATAATTAGATAATAACTTTAAGTATCTAATACGAATTTTTTATTTACGTCTAGGTGTCCAAACTACGGCCCGCGGGCCAAACCCGGCCCGGCAGGCGATTTTATCCGGCCCGCCAAGGATTTTGAAAAATTTCGTAAAATATAAATGTAGCGTGGCGCGTCGGTATTAGATCTCGCGCAGATGAAGAGCGCATTCGGTTAGAATGAGCACGGTATCACGCTCGAAAAAGTACAGTCTGGTATTCAAGTTTTTTCTGTATTCTGCGATACGACTCGGCCGCTCGACTACACTACATGAATGATTTTGTACTCTGACTGTACGTAGGCGGCGCGGAGCGGCAGACTGCACTCAACTGCAGTGCCTGCAAAGCGACGAGATTGTCCACGACAAACCAAAAATTCGTCGGCCGCGGAGCTTATTTACATTCTATACAGTTGATATATTGTAAATTGGTATGTTTAGATTTATATTTAATATATTATAACTTAATTATTATGTTAATATTATTTTTTAAAGTTGAACATGGAAACAAAAAGAAGAAAAGTAGATGACGAGTGCCGCGTTTTTAAAGAAGAATGGGGATTCAAATATTTCTTTGTGCAATCGCAGTCAAAGAATGGCAAAGCTATATGTGTAATTTGCAATGACACTGTTGCTGTAATGAAGGAATACAATTTACGTCGTCATTATGAAACAAAACATGCTTCAGCTTACTCACAATTTAAGGACAAGCAGCGTACTGAAAAATTTGAAAAAATGAGTCGTAGTTTGTCTTCTCAGCAAAATTTATTTAGGAAGGCAAACTCGGAAAATGAATCATTGACTTTAGGGAAAAAAGGGAAACCCTTTATGGATGGAAACATCGTTAAAGAGTGTATGATGGAAGCTGTTGGGGTATTATGTCCGGAAAAGGTGAAACTTTTCAAAACGATAAGTCTTTCCCGCAATACTGTTGCTCGTCGAATTGACGATATTGGCAATAATATACTCCACCAGATTTCTGGGAAAGCACAGCGTTTCACTCACTATTCTATCGCGATGGATGAATCGACCGACGTTAGTGACACCTCACAACTTTTAGTATTTGTTCGTAGAGTTGACGACGATCTTAATGTCACCCAAGAATTAGCATCGGTTAACAGCATGCATGGCACTACAACTGGAGCAGATATTTTTAAGGAACTACAACAGACGTTGACCAAATATAACTTGGACTGGAATCGACTCCAAGGTGTGACAATTGACGGAGGAAGAAACATGTCTGGTGCAAATATTGGGGTGGTTGGGCTAATAAGAAAAGCTTGTGAAAGCGCAGGAGCAACAGTACCAATTTTTCTGCACTGTATCATCCACCAACAAGCCCTATGTGTAAAACATGTCGACATGAGCTGCGTTTTGAAACCAGTTGTTTCTGTCGTAAACTTTATTCGATCACGTGCACTCAATCATCGCCAATTTCGATCTTTCCTCGAAGAAATTGAATCTGAGTCTGTTGACTTGTCGTATTATACAGCAGTTCGATGGCTTAGCTGTGGAAAAGTGTTATTGCAGTTCTTTAAGCTCAGAAAGGACATTAAAATTGTTCTTGCGGAAAAGAATCACCCTGAACCGCTTTTACCGGATGCAGAGTGGCTCTGGAAGTTGGCAATTTTTGCAGATGTCGTGACACACGTAAATAACTTGAATTTAAAGCTCCAAGGTAAAAACCACTTAATTTGTGATTTATTCGAGCAAATCAAAGCATTCAGAGCCAAGCTGATATTGCTCGAAAGTCATATGAATGAATGTAATTTTTCCCATTTCACGTGCTGTGAAAAATTTAGTACAGAAACTGACGAAAGATTTCCCACCATATTTGCAGTAAAAGTAATACCGGATTTAAAACTAGAATTTCAAAAGCGTTTTTCTGATCTTGACATAAATTCAAGGGAAATTCGGCTGTTTCAAAATCCATATGACTGCAACGTTGGCGACGTTTCAAGTCAGTTTCAAATGGAAATAATTGATCTTCAAGCTAGCGATCAAATCAAGAACAAATACAAGGAAGGAAACTTGATCGATTTTTACAAATTTTTGGACGCAAAAGAGTTTCCAAATTTAAAGCAATTGGCTGGTAAATTTATTTCTATGTATGGCACTACCTATATGTGCGAACAAACTTTCCAGGATGAAGTATCTGAAATCTAAATATAGGGCAAATTTATCGGATGATCATTTGCAATCATTGCTAATAATTGGTGTTTCCGATTTGAATCCCAACTTTGAAGAAACTCTCCAGGAAAAAACCCAGTTCCACCATTCCCATTAAAAATTGCATGAAATAATTTTATAATAATATAATTTAGACATGTTTGTTTAGTATTGTTATATCTGTAATTTACTATAAAAAATAAAATTCAATGCTGCTTTACTTGTAATAAGGTTTTTTAATTCACATATTTACAATGCTTGGCTCCCGCTAATGAATTTAAATACCAAACTGGCCCTCGCAGCAAAAAGTTTGGACGCCTCTAGATAATCCCGAACTAAATTCGCAAAATCTGTTTTAAAAGAATCGCGTCAAAAGATGGATCTGTGCTTTCTTCTTCACTACTGCTGCTACTACTAATTTTATAATAATAATTTATACTGCTATCATCTTGTAACTCGGTTACATCTATATTTAATGCATGTATACTTGTTGAATCTATATGCGACGATGAATTTTGTTCATTAAAACAACTTGCTAATTCGTTCTCTCTATTACAAGTATCCTTGGTCGTCAATTTACGCTGCAATTTCTTCATTTCAGCTTTACGACGATACCATCATCTTTTACTTAAATCGTGGGCGTGTTTTCGTGGGAGGCCTATTATTAATCTAAAAAGTAGTCCATATTTTAATTTAGAGCAATTTTAAAAGTAATATTAAGGGCATTAACGTATACCTATACTCTTATGTTTATGTGATAAACGATTTTATTCTTCTTTAATAAATTTATTTATGTAATATTCCCGAAATCAAAATATATCATTAACATAGTTCAAAATGAATAATTACATTTCACATATGATTATTTTATAGAAATCATGAAAATATTTCGTATTCTTGCACTTGATACTTAATTTGTGATTATAAAGTTCTAATTTGAGTAATTTATGTTTCTATGTAGCTAACAGGTTTTTGATTCTGTGCTATTGATATTTCTTAATTAATAGCATCTGAACTTAGATAATTGATATATAATAATGGTGAGGCACTAACACCCCATGAAGGAGCTTGGCCTGCAAGGCGGAAGGTTAGAGCTTCCGTATCCTCGCTCTCACACCCGGCTGTCGCGTGTCAAATTCATGACACGTGGTGATGTGGTGAGCACCACGCATTAGACAACCGCATTATTACCCCTTGTTCTTTCGAACGCAGGTTCCCAATTATTTAAAGCGACTGGGTAGGCCGCCCGCCAGGCATCGATCTGGGATTTGAACTCCAGACTTCCGCGCCGCAGTCCGATGCTCTAACCATCAGAGCCACGCTGGCGCAAATTTATGTTTCTATGTAGCTAACAGGTTTTTGATTCTGTGCTATTGATATTTCTTAATTAATAGCATCTGAACTTAGATAATTGATATATAAATAATTTAAAAAGAAGTGATTGAAATATGGAAACTTAGTTCTTTACTTACTCTAAATTATAGATCAGAAATATGTCACCAATTACTAATTTAAAAAATCGTATTCTAATAATTAAAGCTTTTACTTCTTCTTAATACTTCTTCCCAATTAAATAATATCACTGTGCTAGTTACTCTATATAATTAAGAAAACGATAGACTCGAAAGGTATGTATTTAAATTTCATAATAATCTACAAACTTTAATGAATTCCAGAAAGGTTTTATCGTTTAAGAAAGGAGTATTAGATCAACTTAAATAGTATACATTGGACAATAAGTAATTCATATATACTTGATAATTTGAAAATGTATATAGATATAAAAATAGTTATTTATACAACGAGTAGCTAAAGTGTCACTTTTTTTGCACGCCTGAGAAAGTTTAAAAAATGAGCTGAAGACGAATTTTTTAAATCTGACAAGTGCAAAAAGAAGCTTTAGATACGAGTTGTATACATAATTTTTTCGACTACCACATATTTATACTAAAGGAGATTACAAAACGCCAACTTTATTTCAAATTTAAAAGTCATGTTAAGGTATGAAATGAAGTGACAGATGTGTGCAATAATATTTTTATTTACTAGCAACATGATATTGAACATTTTCGTCATAGGAAAAAAATATGAAAAGCTACTCATAACTCCCAAGGGGCTTGTCAAATTATTTCTCCCTCAAACTCATGGTAACAATGCAACTACAATTAACGTCTTAGCAACCATACAATGAGGCAACCCTTGATGTTACTTAAATATTCTAATTTTAAATGTCATTATGACATTTTGAAATTTCATACTATTTTTACGAATATTCTAGTAGAAAAAATATTGTATGCACCACGGGAGATATTCATGTTATTTACCTTCGGTTGACTTACAGACCTCGGGCCAGAGCCCTCGGTCTGTAACACATGTCAACCTCAGGGAAAAAACATATTCATATCTCCCTTAATGCATAAATATCTATTATTGCAATATTCAGTATGCAATAACAACATACTTTCGACATATGGAAAGTATCACATAATAGTCTCCTTTATGTACTTCATGTGCTCTATTAGATCTGATGTTTTCAGTTTAAATATGACCATAAATAACCAATGGTTTTCTATGAATATGACAGTTATTATAATAGTGTTACGTTCTTAACGTTCGGGCTATTTAAAATTATACGACAAACATGGGTTCAAATATTTATTTACAACTATTGGATTAATTATTGTTATTTACAAACACACGAGAGAATTATCAAGCAGATTACAAATTAATACAAGCACTAACGACTATCGGTACACGTATTTCTATTACATACGGATTTATTTATATCACTCTTAAACACTAACGATTATATATTTATTTATTTCTATTAGTTATATGTACACGCGTCTTTATTTATATGGGGGCTTCTAACAAGCCTCGACGTGAGTTCGAACTGCCGCAGAATTATTTCAGAACTGACTCTCATCCCCGCTGCGCGAGTTTTTATATTTCACTGGAGAGGTTCCAGAAACTTCTCGGCATTCACCTTAAAATCCAGATGAAAGCATGACGCATCTGACTTCGGGCGCGCGTGAGTCATGCACTGCACCTGGCTCCAGATTTATTCGAAAGTCTGGAACTCTGTGACACATCTCCACACCTGCTCCTGCCGGCAGCCTCTGATTCACCCGCGCACCTCTGCTCTCAAGGCCGTTCTTGCGTTCGTTACACTGCCCCCGCCTTAGATCGTTCTGTCCCAGAACGAGTTGCGTCGGGTGCCTGTCTTCTCGCTCTTGTGGGGGTCCGATGGCGGTACTTGCAGGCGGTGCCCTTCTTGCACATGGACTGGCTGAAGAAGCAGCAGCCCACCGTGGTCTCCAGACTTCGCAACAGCACACCTCAATCTGGACGCCGGTCGTCCCTTGTACTACCGATCGGTATGCCGTCAGGAACAGGTGAATGCAATGGTCCCAGTTACGCTGATGCTCGGAAACCACCCTGCACAGATGCTTCCCCATGGTTCCGTTCATTCTTTCCATCATGCCGTCCGATTGCGTATGGAGGGCAGTAATCCGGGTCTTGCGTATCCCCAGTAGCTTACAGACGTTCTGGAACGGTCCAAACTCGAAATTCCGGCCCTGGTCGGAATGTAACTCCAGGGGGACTCCAAAACGGCTGAAGCACTCCTTCACCAGAACATCAGCGACAGTACCGGTCTCTTTCTTCGGAACGGCGTATGCTTCGGGCCATTTGGTGAAGTGGCCCATGCACACCAAGATGTATTTATTTCCCGCTTCGGTTTCGGGGCATGGTCCGGCGATGTCAATGGCTATACCCTCGAACGGACCACCGACGTTGTACTGCCACCTCGGAGCTCTACGTCTTCCAACAGGTCCGTTTCCCGTAGCGCATGCTTCGCACCTCCGGCACCACTCTCGGACGTCACCTTTGCAGCTCGCCCCGTAGAACCTTTCTTGGACCTTCTGCAACGTCTTCTTCAATCTGAAGTGTCTTCCAGAGAATCAATCATGCAGGTAGCGCAGAACCTCGGCCACTCTACTCCTTGGAACCATCGATCGTGATCTCGTTGCCCTACTGTCCTCATCTTCCAAGATTCTGGTCAGGACGTTGTTGTCCAGCTGCAAGGAGTCCCATTGCGCCCAATAAGTCTCCACTGTTGCGTTGGTGGCGGGGACCTCCTGCCAGGTAGGTCGACGGCCATCTTGCTTCCAGGCTATAACCGCGCCTAAGTCGGGGTCATTCTCCTGGCTACTCTGTAACTCGTCTGGCTCCCACGAGTCGTCGACCACAGTGGTACGATTAATGGGTACCGCACGACTCTCCAATCTCGAACAGTGGCCGCAGTCCGCAGGGCAAGGCCTCTTGGATAACGCATCGGCGTTGCGGTGGACTGTGCCAGGTCGATGACTTATTCCCAAGTTGAACTCTTCTAGGCGCTCAATCCACTCAGCCACCTGTCCTTCAGGGTTCTCGCACTGCAGCAGCCATCTCAGAGCAGGATGGTCGGTCCTCAGCAAGATTCTTTTGCCAAACTCAACTGATTTATGTTTTCCTACGTCAGTACGGCCGCTGGGATGATCTCCGCACTCGACGATGTCTTGGTACCGGGCCACCAAATCTTCTATCTTCTTCAGTTTTCGTTGGCTCATGCCCCCTCCCAGTATTGGGTTCCCCATGATGGTTGCCAGTTCCCTGCTGACGTTCATCATCCTTACTGGGACCCCAAGCCCAGTCTTCATCAACGTCTTCCCTACCAGGATACCATGAGTGAGCTTCTTGCCACCATCAGGCTCGACCACGCGCACCACGTTGCCCCGGAGATCGCCATCCAGGTATGCATCCACGACCCTCTCGGTTCGTCCTTGCAGAGTAACATCTTTCGCCCATACCACTTGTGCCGCGATCTCTCCTCTTGGGTGTCGGGAAAGCTCCTCCCCACCCACGTGCAACTCGCCGCGTCTCAGGTCCAAAGCGCACTCACACTTATCCACAACATCCATTCCCAGGATGCACTCGTCCGCAATGTCAGCATAATCGGGCTCAACCACGCGCACCACGTTGCTCCGGAGATCGCCATCCAGGTATGCATCCACGACCCTCTCGGTTCGTCCTTGCAGAATAACATCTTCCGCCCATACCACTTGTGCCGCGATCTCTCCTCCTGAGTGTCGGGAAAGCTCCTCCCCACCCACGTGCAACTCGCCGCGTCTCAGGTCCAAAACGCACTCACACTTGTCCATAACATCCACTTCCAGGATGTACTCGTCCGCACTGTCAGCCATCAGATCCCGATGCTTGAGGGTGTGATTCCCAATCTTCAAATCAGTTTCCCCATGTGTGGTCACCGCGCCCCCCGTGGCAGTGCGAAGGCGTGTCTCGTTGTGCAGCAGCTGACCCTCGTCCCTTACTACGTCGGACCTGGCGATGAACTTAGTCGCTCCAGTATCCAACTGCAGAGACCGAACTCTTCCATTTATTTTCCCATCAAGATTTTGGACTACTTCCTCTTCTGCGGTTTCCAGCTCTTCCTGCCCGACCTTCAGCTCTTCTCGTGCTTTCTGCCCGGCTTCCAGCTGTTCCCTAAGATCCTCTTGTGCTTTTTCTGCCTTCTTTCGACCGGATCGCAATTCTTCCCTAAGCTCATCCTTGAGGTTTTCTTGAGTGGCTTTCAATTTTTCCTCAAGTTTTTCTGCCTTCTTTCGGCCGGCTTTCCATTCCTCAAGTTTTTGGACTGCTTTCTCTTGCTCGGCCTTCAGCCATTCCTTAAGTGCTTTCGCGGCTTCCTCTGCCTTATCTTGTCCAACTTTCAACTCTTTCTTAAGGTCTTTCAATTCTTCCCGGCCAACTTGGATCTCTTTCTTAAGTTCCTCCTGTGCTTTTTCCGCTTTCTCTTGCGCTTTTTCTTGCGCGGCTTTCGATTCTGCTTGCGCTTTTTCTGCCTTGTCCTGGCTAACTTGCATCAGTTGCAAAAGTTGGCTTAATTGGGCTTCCATTTTGCTGCTTTGAGATCTCGTCAAAGGCATGCACAATACTCACTTCAATTTATTTATCTGACCGTCGTTTTATCGGCACTTGTTAAATAATTTATTTATTTTAATGTTTGTTCGATAATTTTCTTATAGCCCCCGGTACAAAACCTCACACCGACACCACTGTTACGTTCTTAACGTTCGGGCTATTTAAAATTATACGACAAACATGGGTTCAAATATTTATGTACAACTATTGGATTAATTATTGTTATTTACAAACACACGAGAGAATTATCAAGCAGATTACAAATTAATACAAGCACTAACGACTATCGGTACACGTATTTCTATTACATACGGATTTATTTATATCACTCTTAAACACTAACGATTATATATTTATTTATTTCTATTAGTTATATGTACACGCGTCTTTATTTATATGGGGGCTTCTAACAAGCCTCGACGTGAGTTCGAACTGCCTCAGAATTATTTCAGAGCTGACTCGTATCCCCGCTGCGCGAGTTTTTATATTTCACCGGAGAGGTTCCAGAAACTTCTCGGCATTCACCTTAAAATCCAGATGAAAGCATGACGCATCTGACTTCGGGCGCGCGTGAGTCATGCACTGCACCTGGCTCCAGATTTATTCGAAAGTCTGGAACTCTGTGACACATCTCCACACCTGCTCCTGCCGGCAGCCTCTGATTCACCCGCGCACATCTGCTCTCAAGGCCGTTCTTGCGTTCGTTACAATAGTAAAAGTGTCAAGTTGTTTACATTATCAAATTTTAAATTACACATGTTTTAATCAAGAACACAAAGTTTTTATATTCAAAATGATTGATGTAGCAGATGTGACATTGTGTAAGTGTTGGTTTTTATGTTAATATTCAAATAAAATGTTGACACGACAGTCGGTGACAGTTATGCAATAGTTTAGGTTATATATGTGTATTTCATTCTAGAACAACCTCATAATGTGAATTAATATTCGACATATGTTTCAATTTTTAAAGCTAAGCTTAATTTCATTTTCGTTTGCTCACATGTTATATAACAGTAAAATACAAATCTAAAGCATAGTATTCCAACCAGAAATTGGAAAGCTATTTAAAATCAGGCCAGCATTGAGAACAGTAAGTCACTTAATTACTGTTTGATTATTATTCAGTGACACTTCGATACCAACCTTCATATTTGACAGATGCATTGGGAAGTTTGGAAGACATATACGTTTTTCAACATTTTCTATGCTACTATATGGTTTTGAAAACTCAACTAGTACCTACTTAAATCATGCACAATGTTACAATACCTTAACAAAACAGTTACATGTACAGTTTGCAGATGAACTAACTGTCATTACTTGAAAGCTGATTGACATTAGAATATTATTTACTGATTGTATGAAACCAACTTATATAGACATGACTTACACTTTTCATGGTGTGCTGAATTTTAAATAGCTTTCAAATTTTTGGTTGAAATACTATACTAAAGAGTGGCTATTAAAATGTTCACCACAGGGTGCAAAAAATCGTGATTAATTTGATCTAAATCGGTTGTTTTTGGATTGAAATCTATTTTTCAATGTTTGGCGTGGCTAGTCAAAATTAAATAGGAAACATATTTTAACAATAAGCATATGTAGGTATGTACTGTGTTATGTTTGTATGTGTATATTTTCTGTACACATTTGCCATTTTACACGTCTACGAACACTGCAAGCTTGTAAATCATTCGAATAAAAAATTGTATTGGTAAACTATACTTTTTAAAACATTATAATGAATAAAAGTTGAAATCGAGCATACAAAAGTTTTATATTTGCTGTGTGAATGAACACATTCATAGATGAAAATACAAAAGGTTCCGTCGCCCAATAAAAAATATGTAGCCTCTTAAACACACAGGGACTTTTTTTAAACTGATAGTAGGTGGGCGAACTGCACTGAAATCGAACCCGTACCTACGTATTATACGTACACTGGAACACATAATTATTTATATCGTCTTTTCTACAAATCATTTACCCCATTTTAAATTAAGATCGTCTAAACTAATAAAATCTTCGAGATGTTGAATTTTTTACAAGATAATTATAGTTAAGGTGTTACTATTTTAAAAATTGAATTGCTCTGTTAGATATCTGGTCAGTGTCGTAGCATAATAAGTACTTGTATATATTTCCTAGAATCTATAAAAATGCGATTGAAATATTAAACTCGCAGGAATATGTTCTTTTGGCATTCTATATGCTGCATACTAATAGAAGAATTTTAGAATCCCTTGATTGGCTTCTATAACCAAGACAGTTTTCGTTTGCTACTAGTAGTACTATAGAGGCGCTTTTTGAAACTGCTGAAAGAATACCTGAATTACAGTTCCAATGGAAGCTCACTGGCACTTAAGTTTATTAGTGGAATATGCTACTACTTTTTCGTAGGTGCACATGGAACTAGTATAGAATCCTTTTTAATAAATATCATACTATAAGAGGACCATAAGCACTGTTCCATAAGACTTCTATTTTATGAAAAAATTGGGAATGCCAAAGGAACCTTCATGGAATCTGTGGTTTTGTGGGAAGTATACGGCCAAGGCCACATCTGGCAGATTTACAAAAATCGTGTTTTAATTAGTATTCATTCAATAAGCATAACTCTAAAGATTAGTTAGAAAGTGTAAATGAATACTGATATTTAAATAATTTATTAGGCAATTGTTTATATTTCCATAGTCATCTCATAATGCCATTTACTACGTAACACAACTACGTACTACGTTTACAGAACCTTTGATGTTTCCACCACACTTTCATTATAAAATCATTATGGTTTTAATGAAAAGTTGTACAATTGTGGTCGAATTATCTTCCTTTCGGATTCGCAGCTAATATAGCATTAAGGGCCGCTCTTGAAATGTCTGTCTGCTCTTTTTCTTCTGGCCGTTTAACCGTTCTAAAAAAAATAAGCGTGACCTATCGGCAGTGGAGACTTAAATGTACTGTTTGTTTTTAGATCCATTGAGGGCACAAAAGATGTCCCATATAACTTAATTTTAAAATGTATAATGTTTAGCATCCTAAACATTCTGGGACTGTGACAACTGATCATGATTAGAAGAAATTATAATAATTACACTAATAGCAAATAAGTCCAAGAAGCTAAAACTGTCTTTGAGAAACATGTGTGAATATAAAATTTATCAGTAATATAACTATTTCAATTTAAGAAAAAACGTATAGTCCAGTCGTACTCAAAAAGGGCGAATAGGGGAAAGTTTTGGTGCAGTTTTGATATTTGGCTCCTATATGTTTTTTTGGGTCGCTGTACATGAATATCAAGTTTTCCAACAAAAATGTTGACCGAAAACACGTTTTTTTAAGCAAAAACGGCGTAAAAACGATTTTTTTAGCTTTTCTAAAATTATCCGAAAGCTATCCATTTTTCGTAAATGTTGAAGCTATATGAAATAAAATAAGATAAAATTTTTTACATTCCATGTACTTGAGGTTTTTTCTCCGACCAATCGTTCAGCCGCTTTGGAGTTTTGATATTTGGTTCCTATATATTTTTTGGGTCGCTGTACCCAAATATCAGGTTTGCCAACATTTCATTAATGAAGATTCATTTCATATACGATTTTTGATTTACGAAAAAATTATAGGTTTCGAGTTCCTTTGAAATAAACTGGAATAATTCCCTTTTTTTGCTTTTAACACGTAAGTTAGAGGCGCTCTCGCAGCTGAACGATTGATCGGAGAAAAAACCTTACGTAAATAAAATGTAGAAAATTTTATCCTCTTTCATTTCATATAGGTTAAACGTTTACAAAATTGAGTAGTTTTAGAGTAATTTTAGAAAAACAAAAAAAAATCCGTTTTTTACACCGTTTATGCTTAAAAACGTGTTTCCGGTCAAAATTCTTGTTGGCAAACCTGATGTTTATGTACAGCGACCTAAAAACATATAGGAACCAAATATCAAAACTCCACCAAAACTTTCCCTTATTTTCTACCATTTGAATGGACTATAACTTCGCGGCGCTCTCGAGGCTGAACGATTGGTCGGAGAGTACATAAAATGTAGAAAATTTTATCTTCTTTCATTTCATATAGGTTCAACATTTACGAAAAATGAATAGCTTTCGGGTAACTAGAAAAACTAACAAAAATCGGTTTTTTACATTCTTTTGGCTTAAAAAAACCTGTTTTCGGTCAACATTTTTGTTGGCAAACCTGATATTTATGTACAGCGACCAAAAAAACACATATAGGAGCCAAATATCAAAACTATTTTCTACCATTTGACTGGACTAGTAATACCCTAGAATAATTATTTTTAGTTGCAATTTTTAGTGAAATTGTTAGTTTGTTCATAAAACAATGTTAGCTCAAAGCGTTTACAATTTTTATGTAAAACATATTTTGATCATCCAGAACGATTTAAGGCTTAAGTTTCTGAAGCCACATTTAATAATATTTCTGTGGGATTTTACTTTTTACTTACAAATTTTTATCGTCAGCAGTTGCATTAACGATGGAAGTGGAGGCTCGAGTCCCGTTAGCATCAGCAATGTAGTAGGTATTATAATAGCTACCATTCTTGTTTGCGGAATAAAACCCGAAAACACTATCCGCATTTGTTGTCAAACCTGTTCTTACTTCTTTTCTTCGTTGATCCTTCAAGATCACACTAAAACGAAGTGCTAATAGAATTACTTATTTGAAATTAGTACAGGTACTACTTACTTGAGAATATAATCCCCAGTACGATTTTGCTCGAACTGATATTTGCTACTGGGAAAATCGCTAGGGTATTTAATTTGAAAATCTGTTACAATACTAACCAGACACAGTATACCAACAACTATTGCTAATGATGCACAGCTCATCATCATGCAACCTGAGGCAGAGACAGACTCGAAATGTGTTATATTTCAAATATCAACTCTTCGATTATTTGGCATACAGACTTCTCCTTCCTTATTTAGTTTCATTGAAAACTGGTTTCTAAGCTTGCAGCGAAACGAGTTGACCGCGAGAGTGGTTTAATGTAAGTATAAGTATAACCCCCCACCTACTGGCAATGACTGTGTTTTTAAAACAAAGGATATCAAGCTGTGCAGTTTGATACAACTGACAAAATGCACAAATAAGGCTAACAAATTTTCAGTAAAGGTAAATATGATAGCTAAATAATGCTGAACATTTTGAGATAGCCAGAAAGCAAATTTCAGGAACTGGTCGCTCTACTTCTATTAACCCTTCCGCGTTTAGTTAATTATAAAAATAAATAACATCTTCAAATGCCATGTTCGTTTCCCGAGGCAAGGTAACAACGTGGGTCAACACTCGCTTTACGTCACTTGAATTCTAAGAGAAATAATTAAAACGACCTTTACTCACTCCGTATGTAGATTATTATAAATTGCATCGATATTCTTCCATAGGATTGGGTTAAACCACTTCTGGGGATTCCCGAGTGTGCATTCACGGAGTGCGGACGCGAGCTATTTTCGGCAAATAAAAATAACTTAAAACCACAGTGTAATTAATACTGAAGTGTCGCATAATTGTGTCCTCTCGCAAACAGATAGTGCGTATCGCGCTGCACCACTTGGCTGGCCCTGGCCTTGCCAGCGCAAAACAACACATAGATAAATTCCCACACCGTTCAATCGTTCACTACAGAAATGCATACAGTAAGTAAAGATAACAACACTACCAAAACTGATTTACAACCCCTGACCTCATCCTTTTCTAACGCCGTTAAAACTACCCCACCAATGCAACATACCGTCTTCATCTATCCAAAAAAAGAACAGGCAATACTATTTAACGCTGCTGAAGGAATCCCCATCCGAGATTATGTAGTAACATTAGGAAAACTTATGGGCCCAAAAAACATTTCCTTCTGCTCAAGAATATCCAACAATAGAATATGTATTTACTTTGCCAACCAAAACTTGGTTGAACAGTTTATGATCAATCACGGATCAATAACAATAAATGAAATAGTTTTCCAAGCCCGCAAGTTAATCACCCCTGCACAAAGAATTGTACTATCAAATGTCTGTCCATCTATTCCAAACAACATAATCGAAGATCACCTCAAAAAAATGGAACTGAAACCAGTCTCCCCTATGACATTCCTAAGAGCTGGCATCCACGATGAAGAATACAATCATATCCTCAGCTTCCGTAGACAAATATACATCAGTCCAAACGATACTACAACCCTCCCAGAGTCGTTCTTACTCTCCCACGAAAACACTCAATACCGCATATTTGTATCAACGGACGGTATAACCTGTTACAAATGTCGGAAAGGAGGACACACAGCAACCCAATGCCCCATCCAACCTGAAATACGACTCCAATATACACCAGCTGCTTCCATCAACGACCACCCTCTCTGTTCAACCCTACAACAACCTTCAACCCCGAATGACAACTCCGCGCAGACAACTTCACAACCACCAGAACAAGAAAAACAAGGTGAGATACAACCGTTTGTAAATCCACCACTAGTCATATCCCAGGCAAACTCTCCAAAAACTACTCGACCAAAAAGAACTAAAAGTCAGATTACTAGTGAATCCGATTCTGACGCACCAAATATGGGAAAACTACTACAACCGGCTAAAGAAATGATTGAATCTAAATCCCAGAAATTCCCTTTAACTTTTGCAAATCTACAAGGTTTTCTAGAAGATTCACAAGGAAATCCTGACCCCTTAGGACTATCCCGAGAATACACAGAGAATACTGAAGCACTTCTCGAAATGTTAGACAACATCTACCCGAAACTAAAAGAACGAGGCATAAAATCAAGAATAACGAGGATCATTAGGAAAATCAACTCCCAACTGCACACAGAACAATCCAGTATGGATGCAGAGTCCACAAATGCAGAACACTAAAGTCGTCTATCTAAAGGTGAGATTCATATAAGCAACCCAACATGACAGCAACTATTCTTCAATGGAATATGAATGGCTACCTAAAACACCAAGAACAAATAAAAATCTTATTATCGGAGCAATCACCCACATGCTTATGTCTCCAAGAAACCCACTTGAAGCAATCAACCAAAATTCCCAACGAAGACTATCATATATATCGAAAAGACAGAGAAACAGACACATATGGTGGGGTAGCAATTTTTGTACATACCAAGGTGCACTCAGAAGAACTAGCGCTCACTACAGATTTAGAAGCGATAGCAGTAAAACTTTATCTAAACAATTTACAGCTCACAGCATGCAGTGTGTATCTTCCCCCCAACAAAGATATTTCCCAACACCACCTTGATAGGATAATCCAACAACTTCCTTCTCCATTCATAATAAGTGGAGACTTCAATAGCCATAACACCATGTGGGGATCGACCTACACAAACTCCAAAGGACGAGTACTGGGGAAAATTATCGAACGCGATGACGTGGTCCTATTAAACAATGGATCGCCCACTCACTTCAGTTCAGGCACCGGAAGTCTCTCTATTATAGATCTAACTCTTATTGATTCTAAAACAGCTCCCTTAGCAAAATGGGAAGTCTTAGACAATCTCTATGACAGCGACCACTTCCCCATCATAACATCTCTGCCTAACACGATAACACCAGAAGCTAACCCCATCTCCAAATGGAATCTCAAGAAAGCAAACTGGACCCTCTACGCAAAATTAGTCGACAACTTATGGTCCCCAACCGAAGACACCAACGACATAAATACCCTAATCGACACCCTTATAGTAGCA
Organism: Agriotes lineatus; assembly: GCA_940337035.1. Classification (NCBI taxonomy): domain Eukaryota; kingdom Metazoa; phylum Arthropoda; class Insecta; order Coleoptera; family Elateridae; genus Agriotes; species Agriotes lineatus. The sequence continues at coordinate 41,271 of CALNHX010002487.1, read as the reverse complement.
ATCACAACCGCAGCAGAACAGTGCATAGGAAGGAAAACATATCCTCAGGGGAAAATACCTGTCCCGTGGTGGAACTACAAATGTGCAAAAGCGATCAAAGCGAGCAAAAAAGCATTTAACCATTTCAAAAAACACCCCAACCTAGAGAACCTAATAAATTTCAAAAAACTCCGGGCCAAAGCCCGTTTAGTCATCAAAACTAGTAAAAGAGACTCGTGGCAAAATTACGTTTCATCTATCAACAGTAGCACCCCAACGAAAGAAGTCTGGAATAAAATCCGAAAAATCAAAGGAACAAATACTGTCAGTACCATCCCCCTACTAATTCACAACAACACACATTACACAACACCGGAACAGTTAACTAATTGTCTAGCTCAACAATTTTACCGTAACTCCAGCAGTAGCCCAGACAACTCCAACACAACCAGTCGAGCAGGTTCAGAAGATATGACATCCGGTATAGCTCAGAATACTAAAGAAGCTCTCAACCTTCCCTTCACCAAATGGGAAGTAGACTCCGCACTGAGAGAATGTAAAAGTACCAGCCCGGGAATTGACAACATCCCGTTTGAAATGCCCCAAAATCTATCAGAAAAAGGCAAACAAAACTTACTAAACACGTACAACTATTTATGGGAAAACAACACGTTCCCAGACAAATGGAGGGAAGCAATTATAATACCGATACTTAAACCCAACAAAATACGAACCGACCCTGCAAACTACCGACCTATCGCCCTTACATCATGTGTATGTAAATTACTAGAAAAACTAATTAACCACAGATTAATCTGGTATCTAGAGTCGCACAATCTTCTAAACAACAACCAAAGTGGCTTCCGGCGCGGAAGATCTACGATAGATCAGCTAATCTCCCTGGAGTCCGATATACACAATGCCTTCGAGAACAAACAACATCTCATTTCGATCTTCCTAGACCTAGAGAAAGCCTACGACTCAGTAAGAAGAGGCCACATTATTACACAGCTCAAACAATACGGATTTGAAGGACATATTCTATCATTCATTCAAAATTTTTTATCAAACCGTTCCTTCCGAGTCCGGATTGGAAACACTATATCTAATACCTTTATACAGGAAGATGGCGTCCCGCAGGGGGCTGTCCTTAGTGTAACATTATTCCTGATAGCACTAAACGAAATACCAAAATGCGCAACGCTTCCTGTCAAAATCTCCCTATACGCAGACGACATCACAATCCACTGTAAAGGAAAGAACATTCTATCCGTACAACAAAATCTTCAGGTAACCCTAGACAACTTAGAAAACTGGATTAAAAACACTGGACTCCACTTCTCCCCTTACAAATCGCAGTGCATGCATTTCTGCGCCCTTCGAGGACCACACGACAACCCATCCCTAAAACTAGACAGCAGAACACTTCCAATCGTACGCACCATCAAATATCTAGGCCTAACATTAGATCAGAAATTAACTTGGCTGCCGCACTTACGCCAACTTAAAACTGAATGTTGGAAAAAACTAAATCTCTTAAAGACCCTATCACACCACACCTGGGGAGCGGATACCCACTCGCTAATACACATATATAAATCAATAATACGATCCAAACTCGACTATGGAAGTATCCTGTATGGCTCCGCCCGCCCCAGCGCCCTAAAACTTATAGACACTATCCACTCTACCGCACTAACAGCCAGTCTTATAAAGGCCACTAATCTGACGTTAACTTTAATTTGCTGTTAAAATAAACAGAAGCACATCAAAATTTGTTTACTAATGAATAAAATGTCATAAGCATTAACGTTTTGATGCGCTTTTGTTTATTTTAACAGCGAATTAAAGTTAACGTCAGATTAGTGGCCTTTATAAGACCGGCAGTAAGACTATCAATAGGAGCCTTTCGCAGCAGCCCAGTAGACAGCATACTAGCTTTGACTGGAGAACCTCCTCTCGTCTACAGACGCCAACAGCTATCTATGTCATATGCAGCAACTATCGCAGCAAAATCCACACATCCTAATTTCAAACACATCTTTCCTCAACCGCCTACAAAACCTACCACATCAAATGGCAGAATTGCTCTCAAACATAGAATTCACAATACTCTCAATAACCTCAATCTACCACCTCCACCAACTACAAACCATACTTCTGCAGACCTGTACATTCCTTGTCAACAGCCCCCCCCCCAATGTGCTCTTAAACCTCACAAAATTCAGTAAAGACACAACCAATCCAGTGCAATACCGGAAGTTATTTCGTGAACTGTGTGATAACTTCCGTTACCACTCCAAAATATTTACGGATGGATCAAAAACAGACAATGGTGCAGCTGCTGCGGTTTCAACTGAACAAGCGTCATTCAACTTTTATCTCCCAGACATGATCAGCTCTTACACCGGGGAACTCTTTGCCATTCTCCAAGCATTAATCTACGCCCAAACATCTCCCGACACCAAACTTCTAATCTGTACGGACTCTCTCAGCTCTCTGCAAAGTATTAACGTACTATTCCCTCAAACAACGATAGTCAAGGACATCCAGGCCCACCTACACAAACTGAAAATGATGGAAAAGGACGTTGTATTTGTATGGATCCCCTCGCATATCGGAATTGCTGGAAACGAACAGGCGGACGAAGCAGCAAAATCAGCTATCACTACAGAACCCCAAATCAGCATTCCCATCCCCCCTAAGGACTATACGTGCGTAGTAAAAAAGAAGATCAAGGATCTTTGACAAGAAAAGTGGTCCAACGTTACCAACAACAAACTGCGGGAACTCAAACCAGACATCAAACCAAAGCCAAAAACCGCATTATCCCGAAGAGAAGAAGTCATAATTACGACTGCTAATAGGACATACTCGACTAACGCACAGCCATCTTTTCCGCAAAACGCAACCTGAGATATGCCAAACATGTCACGTGGTGAATTCGGTGAAGCACCTCATAACAGAATGCAGTACCCACACCAGACTCCGAAGAGCGTTGCGAATCCCTCGTAACCTGTCTGAAGCCCTCTCTCAAAACCACCATATCACCATACTAAAATACCTAAAACTTGGTAACCTCTACACTACCATATAAAAATACGAACATATTAATTTCTTAATTTATTATCATCCAATGTAACATACATCGAGTGGCGCTAATGGCCATGTTGTCGAAGCGCGGTAATAAATAAATAAAAAAAAAAAAACCACTTCTGCTTAAAGATGGAATTTGGCTCCTGTAACTGCCAATAATACAGGTTGAGAACAGGACAATGATCTACATTAAGTTGAAGAAGAAGCAAATTAACAACCATTAAACATATCTGACACACAGTTGTAGTTCTGCTTAAAACTTGGTTTCTTTTCTTGTTTTTATGTATCTGAAAGGCACTAGTACGTTAGAATAGTCCATTTATGCCATGTGTTCAAAACCAATTACAAAATGGTTGGCCATAGAAAATGTGATTCAATCAGAAATGTTTTGTGTTCTATTGTAAAAGCCATTATAATTGTAGTTTAATTGAATTTTCAATATAAACTTATGACAACAACAGTGATGGTAGTTAATGAATTTTAAAGCCTGCTGTTGACGTGGTACTAAGCAGTAGTAAATGAGAAAGAATTTTCTTAAAATTTTCATATTTTCGGATAAACTGCGACTACTGACATATACTAGGAATCTGGCAGAGATATCGTTATGGAGGTAATAGAGTAGGTCGCAAATATATTCCCATAATTCTGTGACTTATTCAGTAGTTAAGAAGATACAGGTGGCTAAAATTTATTAATATTACTTATGACAAAAACTGTGTATACGAAAAAATGTCACCAAATTAAATCAGTTTGCAAACCGCCACTGTCAAGTCACTTCCAAAGTCAAGTTTAATTGATTGATCATAATGCGTCGGCTTATCATTCTGAAGGTCGTGGGTTCAATTCCCAATCTCATATGTATTTAGTTCTTTCCAGTATTTGCTGTAGTTTTAGATTAACTACTATATAAATATGAATCTTCGTAAATTTAAGCAGCACACAAATGATTTACAATTTTTTAGAATATTTTTATCTTCGTCAATGTTGTTATAGACTATTTACCGAATTAGTTTGAGTATATCATTACGAACTTTATTACCCCACTCTGCGGTAATAGATATTACCCCACTCCTTTTTACAAGCCCAAGAATATATTGAACCAGAAAAATATAAAGTATTAAACAATACACCTTTGCTTATGGCACTTAACGAAACCCGTTTGATTGCCGCAGAACTTGGCTCACCGCCTCATTCTGGAAATCAAATTCGTTTCGTTAAGATGCTCATAATTAAATTTGTACCGCTAATATCTATTATCTAGTTACATCATTTTTTTCAGCGATGATTGGGAGCTTGTGCCCATGTAGCAGTTGCAAGAAAAATCGTACACCAATTTACTCTCCAGTCAGTTTACTTGCACTGAATTTTAACAATAGAACAGTGTATAAACATAAAGAGAATTGAAACTTACAACTACGACAAAACGAGATAAAACCTTCAGTTTAAATTACAACACTACAAATACATTAATAAATGTGTGAATTAAAGTGCGAAGTGAAGTGTGTTTATTCACGAAAAGATGTTGAGCTCACGAGCACGTGCTGCAAGTGTGATCATATATTTGAGTGAATAAATGTTTAATTCACGTGGCGTATATATTAATACGATTCGGGTCTTACTTTTTGTTATCTATTAGTATATGTTTATAAATTATATTTTAATCAATTTAAATTGCCCTGTTTATATTATTTGAATGTTTATAATTATTATTTGTGCTAGCTCCTGAAAATCAGGGGTGGATTCCTTTGATCTAGATTGCTTATTCTAAAATTTGATGTTCTGATTTTAATTTTATTACAAGTCAAAAATAACTTCTGTCAAATGATATGTTAAACAAATATGGAAATTCAATGACAAATACCAGATCGTTACATTCGCCACATAACAATATCAAAAAGTAAGTAATTCCTTAATAATAAATTCACCTTTCTGAACTTTATTTTCGTTCAGTGCTTATCTAAATACCTAAACTCACCTACCTTTCACTCGAACTTATCAATGTCTCTGATGTAAACCAACTTGTTCCACTCCGCCAACAACCACAACTGCTTCAGTCTACAAACACGGAGATAGCGTCCAATGACAACCAATATGTCAAAACTGCCTAGAATCAGGAACATAAGCTCTCTCACAGCATGGACCCAAACAGAACCCAGTTGCAGTCACTCAACTCCAACACCGCATCCAAAAACATTCCTCCAATTTACTACTCTGAGCAGCACCAAGAACCTCGGTACAAGTACAGAACACAAAAACTAAACCGCCAAATCCCGCCAACGTGCTTGCTCTACCAACGGTTCCCCCTTGAACCTCTCCCCTTAGGACCAACAGCTCGACGCAGTTCAAATCAGTTGATATACAATGTCAAATGTATTTCTTCAATAAACTTAATTTAGTATTTTTCTCTATTTATTCTTATTTGTAGATTAGTCTTGCTTTTAGTTTAGTTTTTCACCATATACTTGCTATCTTCCTTCATTTTGTATTTCATCTTCTTACTTTAAATTCAATTTCCATTTCACCACGCAAATTTTGTCTTAATATCAACCCTTCTTAATTTCCAAATATTTTATTTTTTAAAATAGGGTTTATTTCATACTTGTAAATTACACCAAATCAATTACAGTTTTACAGTTTTACAGTTTCCAAAATTTGTTATCTTAATAATAAAAGCCAAGTCCTTAACGATATCATATTTTTCCTTCCAACACACTATATCTTTATTTTTGATTTCTACCTACTATGTGCAATAATCTATTTCGATTAAGTATTTGTCATTACCTTCAAATTTCATATTTAGATATTACATTATATTCGAATCCATCTGTTTCTCAATTAGCCATATTTTATTCAATTATAAATTCTATTTCTAATTCCATATCAATTATTCATATTCCCAATTCATATTTAAATTGATCCCGATAATATTCAACTATTGTAATCTCTTAATCCTATTTTAAAATTGATTCTTATACCCCTGTTTATACCACTACACTATGTTTTTATTAAATTTTGAAGAAATTTTGAATAAAAAATGTTCAAATCAAGATATAAATTTGCCCATTCATCGTCAATTTGATCTAAATTTTAGTAATTATATATTACACACTACAAAGAGAAAGATTAATTGAATGTAAATATTTGTAGAAATAATAAAAATATGTTGTTCTTCATTAAAACTTTTTTAATTCACTAGTGAATTAAACTTTTGTAATTCACTAGTGAATTAAAACACTTTTTTAAAATTTCATTTAAAAAAGTAGGCTTTTTAAATTAATTTCGGTGTGAAGTGCCACTTTTTTCACTTAGTGAAAAAAAGTGACACTTTGCTTTTAATTTAGGAATTAACTATTTTAAACAGAGGTTTCCTTAGTTACCAGAACTGACCAACGTACTTGACTAAAATGAAGGCAAATACAATGCTATACAAAATATGCTTGGATTTGAATATTTAATGAAATTTAAAAAAAAATCTTTTGCAAATAACCAAAAAAAATGTATATATAATACGAAAATTTGATATACTAAAAAAAGTATATTGTTAAATATTTAAAAAATTAGGAATTAAACTATTGGCCTTGTAAAATATACTTGGAAACAACAGTTTTAAAACGTTTAGTAGATAACTTTTTATATTCAGATTTGAGCTTGTTATAGACCGTAGGCGCTGTATAACTGAAACATCTTTTAAAAATTAATGTTCTATGTTATGGAATTGAAAAATTTAATTTATTCCTAGTATTTAAATTATGAATTGTCTCGTTAGTTGTTAATCGGCGAAATACTCGTAGATATGTTGGTGTACCAGATTTTGACACATTATGTATCAAACAGGCAGTGTGTAATTGTCTACGGTTTTCCATATTCAACCATTTTAGCTCCTTAATTACATGGGATACGTGATCACTTCTTCTCATATTACAAACAAATCGCACACATGAATTCAGCACTTTTTGAATACGCCGACGGGTATCCTGATCCAGACAGGGACCGTAGACAATATCGCAATAATTAAATAATGACAATATAAAGGATTCAGACAACATTCATTTAAGATTTTTATTTCATCTCTTCAATTCAATCCGCAGATTGGTTTGCAGCGCTCCATCTGCCTCTATCGCTGGTTAATTTCTTCATTTCGTAATAAGTATTGCTGCCAGCGTATTTCACTGCTTGTTTTATGTAGTCAAGGCGTAGTCTTTCTCTTCCGGGTTTTCCCTGCCGTTGTCCTTCAATCACATTAACTATAAACTAGCAGTCCAGTGAGACAAATGTCTCATTTAAAAAAACAAAAAAGACCGTTTTTCAAATAGAACGCGTATTAAATAAAAACTGTACCCAGACCTGGAAGGTGTCAAAGTGGTTGCCTAACCGATCGACGTTTTAAGGCGCAGATGTCGCAGCTCCGTTTGGCTGCTGAAACATTTTTATTTAATACGCGTTCTATTTGAAAAACGGTCTTTTTTGTGATTTCTCGAACACCGGAAGTGTCACGTGACTGAAATTCGGTTCCTGACCTGACATGACCATTCCAAACATATAACTTTAATAACTGTTTTCTCTATCTCTTAAGGTTTGGCTGCTGAAACAGCGTCCCGGACGGACGGACGGATGGACAAGTCTATTAGATAAAGGATTGATGGTTTCTGTAAACATGGCCTAACCATCTTTGTCGTCTTTCTTGAATCATTTTCCATATTTGTCTTCCTTCGTCGATTCTTTCCAACACTTCCACATTAGTAACCCGGTCTGTCCACCTTATTTTCAGAACTCGTCGCCAGCACCACATTTCAAAAGCTTCTATAGCTTTTTTGTCGGTTTGGTTTATGGTCCATGTCTCCGAACTATGATGTCAAAAATGACATTTTTCGGATTATTTATGGTACAAAAAATGGAACATTAAAATCCTAGTACTTTAAAGTAAAATTTTAAAGTTCAAGTACTTTAAAACTTATTTATTGTACAAAAAATGGAACATTAAAGTCCTAGTACTTTAAAGTAAAATTTTAAAGTTTAAGTACTTTAAAATTATACGTCAGTTATTGACATGAAATTTGAAATGATTTACAACTTTTTATTTCAAATTCATTAAACTTGCAGTATGAAATAAACCGTTTTATTCACCACGAACAAAAGGTGTTTTTAAAGGCCCTCGCAAGTAATTCCCTCCTCGGCTGACGCCTCGGACGTAAACAACTTTCTCGTCTTTAAAATGCCACTTTTCGTTCTAGATAAATAAACTACTATTATTTCATACTGATGTCAAAAATGACATTTTTCGGATTATTTATGGTACAAAAAATGGAACATTAAAATCCTAGTACTTTAAAGTAAAATTTTAAAGTTCAAGTACTTTAAAACTTATTTATTGTACAAAAAATGGAACATTAAAGTCCTAGTACTTTAAAGTAAAATTTTAAAGTTTAAGTACTTTAAAATTATACGTCAGTTATTGACATGAAATTTGAAATGATTTACAACTTTTTATTTCAAATTCATTAAACTTGCAGTATGAAATAAACCGTTTTATTCACCACGAACAAAAGGTGTTTTTAAAGGCCCTCGCAAGTAATTCCCTCCTCGGCTGACGCCTCGGACGTAAACAACTTTCTCGTCTTTAAAATGCCACTTTTCGTTCTAGATAAATAAACTACTATTATTTCATACTGATGTCAAAAGTTACATTTTTCGGATTATTTATGGTACAAAAAATGGAACATTAAAATCCTAGTACTTTAAAGTAAAATTTTAAAGTTCAAGTACTTTAAAATTATACGTCAGTTGTTGACATGACATTTGAAATGATTTACAACTTTTCATTTAAAATTCATTAAACTTGCAGTATGAAATAAACCGTTGTATTCGCCACGAACGAAAAGTGTTTTTAAAAGTCCTCGCAAGTAATTCCGCAAACAACTTTCTCGTCTTTAAAATGCCACTTTTCGTTCTAGATAAATAAACTACTATTACAAATTCTAAGGCATTTTGCTTTACTTTTTGAGAAAGATTTATAGTTTCTTTTATATTTGTGGGACTCAGTAAATAAGCAATAACATGGTAAGGTGTAATTGCTTGTTCGTACCGACCCAAAAGTTTTTTTCCGCTCTTTATCTAGTTGCTGTTCTAGCTCATTTTTTAATTTGTTCCATAAATCAAATGCACTTGCTAATTCAGGATATGAGCTGAACATCTCATGACATAATTTTGATATCACCGACGGCTTCTAATGCCAACAGATTGTTGCACATTTTAGATATATTCGCAGCACTGTCCGTTACTATACTTTTTACCACACAATTTTTCTTGCGTAAGTTATTAATAATTTGTGTGGTTACCTAATCACTTGCGTGTGGGTTACCCGACGTATCGATAATATCTACCAAGTGCACTTTACCTCCTTGATCATGGACAAATTATTGCTTCATTTCTTACGTTAGACCAAGCATCAAGGCTTAAACATAAGTACAGTTTGATTATTTAAGATATTTTCACATTTACGTTTTTCTTTGTCGAAAAGATAATATAACAACTGTCCTGATATTTGGTGTATATTGGGAGGTTTACATCCTGGCCGGAGCATTTCAAATAACTTTATGAACTCAGGATGTTCTACTGCTCTAAATGCTCTGTTTGTTGCATAAATAAATTTAGCACATTGTTTACCTATTAATGCTCTCTGATTGGCAGGTGTTCTGACAATAAAACAGTCTAATGTTCTTTTTTTACATTTGAAGAACATGAATTTATTAGAAGTAGATTCTTAAACACACAAATCAAAGTAGAATTTTTTTTCCCCAAGCATATACATATTAAAGTTCTTACCTTCTGTTGCTTCCTCCTTTGTTGTATTTGTTTCCAATTCTATTTTTTAATTTTTTTAAGTTCCGCAAGAGGTACGTTATCTTCATTTTCACTGCCGTTATTCATAATAGCTGCTATTTGTAGTGTACATGCAGCTTTTAAGCGATATACTATGGTTTGCATTTGATTTTCACATTGTTTACATTTTGCCTTTTTATTCATAGAATTAAAAAAAATAATATTTCCAAATTGCATCTCTCTACGACCAAAATTCATATTTTTGCAGGTAATATTGAAATTTAAAAAAATACGAAATTGAAATGACTGATCAATCACTTAGCTAAACCAACAAGTATCGACTTAACACTAACGTCTCTGAAGCAAAACTGAATTACAAGCACCAGCAAGTTTTAACTTGCAGAATGTTAACTTGCAAAAGGGCTCTTTGGGGTGGGATTTAGCTGTTTCTGTAATTAGGTATACTTTAAAGAAATCTAGTACCTAAAATTCAACTTGGTTTTGTTTATATTTACACTGCTAACAATGTTAATCTTTATTATTTCTTATTCTTGTAGCAATAAAAAAATTCATCTGAATTAATTCAATGAATCTTTTTAAAAATTCAATTGAATTAATTCATGAATAATTCATTGAATTAATTCTACTTAAATTAATTCAAAACAACCCTGCATTCAATAGACTCAGGAAGGTCTGTAGTACCTTATGAATTTCCAGTGTATTCATTGCGCCACCAGTTTTACAAAATTAGTATGTTTTCGAATGCACAGACAGGCGAACGGATGTTGTGATTAAGACAGCGTAAGGACGGGCAGTCAATGTCCTCCAAATTCACCAGGGTTTTATCCAGAAAACTTAGAACTTCCTTTTTTATTGTCCCTTAACGTACACTTTTAAAATTTTTTGAGAACCCTTGCTAGTTCTATTTGAAATTGATCCAAATTTATCTCTATGCTAGCCCGTGCTGTTTATGCTCCAGATACCTACTTTATTCTTTTTTTGACTAAATAAGACAGCGTTACATAATTTACAGGTGAGATAACGGCCACTTCTTTCGGAATAAACTGTTTATTTTCACCTTAGAAACCTTGCAAATCTACGAATGGAGAGTTCATACTGACTAAATGCTTGATCATAACTAAATTTTAAAATATTTTGCTGGGGTTTTTAACTACTGAAATCCACCACCACATTTCTGTGTTTGTCAATTTCTACAACGTTATTGAATTCGGCATAAACTAAGCAATTTTAATAGTTGCTTCTAATGATTGCTCGAAACCCTCTTAGACGTAAAGAACAATTTTTAAGAAGGTTTCAATGTGTTGTGGAATTTGCACCCAAATCGGGGGTTAAATAAAAAAAGAGACAGTAACCATGAGGGCAATCTTCATGTTTTATTGCATTGCCTTCATCGAAAGAATGTATGCCACTGCCGTAAAATAGTGTGTGATATGCTTGACCGTACATGCCGTTCTTAGAGAAATCAGGCTGCAGTGGTTTTGACAGAATCTGTTGACAATCGACGTGTAGGGAAAAATAATTGATTTTGTAATTATTAAAATTGAAGGGGTTAATTGCTTTATTCGATACAAACCCTACAATGAATCGTTTTGGTAGTTGTCAGAGAATGACATTATTTAAAGATTTTCTTTGCACACCTGACGGAATAGTTAGCACTTTAACATGTGTTCTTGTAATTGGGTATGAGGCAAGCGCAGTCGCTAGCATCACTAATTTTCAGTTTGAATGTAGATATTTCACCCGCCATTAAGTTGAAAGAATCTCGGGACCTAATAAATTTGACTGTCATTTCAACACCATTGATAAGAAATTTTTCTTGATTGAATAAATCGGAATGCACATGACCCATCATTTCGACTTGTTTGCTTGTAACAGTAAAAAAATTCTGTTTTACGAGCCCTTCGTTATTCGTAGTGGTGTCATCCATTTTATTGGCTTTGTCGTTGTACCCTCATGTGCATGTTAAATGAGATGATTTAGCACCATTACCGTAATTCATCAGAGTTTCAATGTATGAGCGGTATTCGTATGTATTGTTTGGGAGGGTCACCAGCTTCTGATTCAAATACACCTCAACTTGATTAAACAGAGAATGCATCCAATTATTAACAGGCTCTAGAGAATCTTTGTCGGCTAATGGTGTATCATCTGGTTTAACAATTTTAGCAGAAATGTATAACATGGTCTGACTTAAAATATAATGGTAACCGTTTCCAGGCACAATAAATTCAATCGGTGCATCGTCATTAAGCGAAAAAAGGGGTTTGTAAAAAATCTATTGTTCATTTTCAATGCTGATCTGGGTCGTCGATAAAGCGAACACATTCGCAAGACTGTGAAAACTACTTACTGGTAAAGATATCGAAGTAGGTGGGTTTGATCAGCTTCTTCCTAGGGATTTTTCTTGTAGACTGATTGTAAGTCAGAGTGCGTTGCTTTTTACATCCCCATCCTTCCATTAAAGTATCTATTTTTCTGTCGGCTTTACTTTTGAAATTTTTTCAGCCTCCTGTACATGGTTATGAAACGCTTCTTTTATTGGTCTATTTTCAGCAACAACCTCCAAAATGTTAGCACTTGTCCTTAAATCTTCTTTTCCAAAAACATTAGCACCGGTTTTAAAAAGAGGCAGAATACTACGAAATACTCCTTCAAAAAAACTTACGATTCAGATCCTTGGTAAATTGCTCCAATCCCTTAGCTGGACTGATTGGTGCAGTACTGTTGATAAGGAAAATCCATAGCAGCTACTGTATCCTCTTTAAGTGTAGTTTTCAACTCAACGTTTCAAACTCGAAGGGCATCACAACTGACGTTTCGGTCCTTATATTTATCTCGATATTCTCAAATTCTCTCTTCATGACATTTATATAATGAGTCCGTGAAAATATGGCTTCTTTGTTACAATCGTAATTATAATTACCAGAGGTCACGTTAACAATACGAAGAAGTGGTGCCAGGGCATCTCCTACAAGCTGCGGTGTTACAATATCACAGTAAATCAACATTTGTGACGGTAAACCAACCTATATATTTGTGGGGTGGCTGGGTACAGGTGCTCCAACTATGTATATATCAAGTTTATAACCAAGTTGTAATGCCAGACGTAAAAATCCTAACATTTTCAATGAAGGCTGTTACAGCACGAAAACGTTATTACGACAATAACAACTAGCCCCTCAAGTGTGCCAAATCTGTTACCCACGAAACGACTTCACGACACAATCGGGAATTTTGACCGGAAAAGCAGCCCCAACCCTCGTTACGAGATGAGCTGTAACAAGATGCCCCAGTTTTGGATGCTCAGGGAGAAGGTCGTAGTTTTTTACTACCTAAAAGTTAAGACTGTGCTTCGGCACCAAGGGGTAAATAATGTTAAATAAAGGACGCCACCACATTCGGAACACATCGGGAAAACAACATCTTTAACAATAGCTGAGCCCACTCGAATGTGGAGCTAGTAGGCCCGCCTTTCTACTATCAGCTTGGCACAACCTGAGTTAGCGACTGCAAACAGCTGGATCAAACCTACTTTAAATGGCATCAACTTACACTTACTTACACTATCTAGGTTCCTGTACAAAACATTCCACAACAAGGCATGCAAACACCAATGAAAAACGTATAAACAAGTAACAATAAACTCTATTGATGAAATAACATATGAAACAAATGATAGTAACCGTTACAATGATTCAATATTACGGCCGAAAATATGCAAAAAAGTTAGTTGGGTTAACGACGCAATTTATACTAGCACGAATGACCAAACGGCCACAAATGACATGTTTACATTTACAAGCAATATTAACGGTAAGTTCTACCACAAAAACTACTTTACAGTATCAAGATTTAGCGAAAAACACTTCAACAATAGTACAACAACGGTAACGTGAGCTTAAGCACAAAACAACATAAAGACAATACAATTTGACGGAATTGTTCAACACCTTACGATTTAAATCAACCAAAAAGGCACAATTGGCCCAAACTACACTTTGGCAAATCACTTCACTATAAATTGAACGGCTAACAATTTACCTTGATAGGAACTTAGAATGATGGACTGGTTACTGTGTAGTCCTCCTGAGCTGCAAGTCGCATTCCAAGCCAGTGCCAAACAGACGGAATCGACAGAAAAGCCGCTGGAAGCTCCATGAAGGTGCAAAAATCGAGCGAGGGTGAGCGGTATAACATCCCCGTAACGGGTAAACTTGAATGAGACACACGTCGACACAGGCAGATGACGATAACGAAACTCGTGCTTTCATTTTACTGATGGTTTAACACAATGAGCAAGGACTTCAATTAATAATGCTCTATACGCGTAATTAGAGTTGTCTGGCTCTACGAAATAGTAGAAGCATCCTGGTCAAACCTTTACTTGTACCTCACTTTAACACCGATTCGCGACAATAACAACAACTTGGCTTCACAACTAATAATTTCGACTTTACACGAGCTCGGCTAAGCGAAGCCGACTCGCGGACAAAGCGCCACCCTCTAACGTCTTGAGGGTGGCACGATAAGTGACGCTCCAGCCGAAGATTCAGGGGCGAAAATGACCTACGTTCTTTGTTCCACTCGTTAAGTTAAGAGTCCATCGGACCGAAATGCCAAGACATCTTTGCCCAACCAGCGGGCTTACTGAGAATTTGAAGAACAAAAACTGCACTGCTTGCAGCAGAGTCAAGGTTTGATAACATTACCAAGCTAAAGATTTCGCTTAAATGAATCGGAAATAACTTTCATATTAAAATAAATAATTATATAGTACCTCACTAAGTTACGAATTTCGCTTAATTGATACGGGAAGAATGCTAATATTTGAGACTAAAGGTTGCGGAAATAGCTAGGCTTAACAAATTGTTCTAACAAGGCGTTTTAATTTCAAGGGTCACTCGTTTTGTTACCTATTGTATTGAAAATTCAGCAACTTTTCTAATAACTTGTGATTGTTAATTTCTGCTGTTATATGTTCAATGCCTTCATAATTGCCGGACTCAATACATCCACCGTTACCATAATAAATCTGTTCTCTATTACTTCTAAAATATGCATTAGCGTTTTGCATTATTTTTTTCAACTCAATATACGTTTCTTCTCCGCTTTGCTCTTTGGGTATTTCTGTAGGATACTTCGGCAATACCTGTAACCCATTGACCTGGTAGTCTTATTCGTTTAGGTAGCTGAGTTGTGAATTGTGCTGTAGGGTTATTTGGAAAATAACCCATAGAGCTATTGCTCAGCAAAGTTAAATAAAACTCGTGGTCTGTATTCATATTTGTTGAAGATTAGCTGCAGGAATCCAGGAATTGAACTTGTCGCTAGTAGAATGGGGGCCAATACCCCCACCACTTTTAATTGATGAAGCTCTGCGGGCATAATCTATTAAAATGCCTGGGGCGATGTCATCACGTAATTAAACGGCCTGGGGCTTCGGATTTGTTGTCGTCACGTAAATTGCCTGGGGCGTCTGCTATTTTGATTTCGTCACACCCATTTTGGATTTTAATGCTAGTGCCGTTTCGGATTTTAATTTGGCTCGCCCATGTTTGGATTTTGAATTAGTCACTTGATGCTCGGTATAATTACTCTCTCTCTCTCTCTCACAATTATGCTATCTCTCTTGTATTCGTTTATATTTGTCGTACGGTTATGTCTTGCACGTTTTAAAGTCAGATTTTATTTAAAAAACTTTTCTGGTTTTCGCTGGATTTGAACATGCGACCATCGTATTGCGATCCTCATAACCTAACCACTGCACTATAGCGACTGGTTATAACTTTCTCTTTCGAAGTCCATCACTAGGCAAGTTGTTTGAAGTGTTGCCTATATTTAAAAAAAACTTGGCTGTTCTAAGTCGGATTCGAACCTGCTATCATTGTATTGAGGTGTAACGTAATGTGGAATAAAAGCATTAAATATTGTCAAATATTTTTTATTAAAGTCTTGTATATGTATGTATACATATTTATTCACTTAAACATTAATAGCAATATATGTTCCTAATATAAAATATTTGTTTTTTATTTCAAAGCTAAATAACTTTTAATAAGTTTAACATAATAAAATGATGTGCGTAAAGGTTTTTACATAATTGTTGTTACAAACTAGATTATCGTCGAATAAACTTAGTAAATCTAACGTAGACACATTATTCATTCATCCTAAAATATAAATACATTAAGCAATACTTAGAACAATTTAGCAAAAGCTAATGAATGATTGACGCATCACAGAAAAGTTATAAAGTAAAAATAAATAAAACACAACAATATAGATATTAGTTTAATTTAAAGCCATAGGGCAATGTGTCGTAACTATTTTCAAGACGTCGACGTTTGGTGTAGTGAACTCCATAAATTTTCCTTTTTGGTTTCGAGATAACCTCATACATACCGGTACGGGCAATTTTACGGTCTGTCTCAACGTACGTACCTTCGACATTTTCAAGAACCATACTATTAAAGGTTTCGAAATTAACTTTTTCAACATTTTTATAATTTAAAGTTATGCCTTTAACTTTGCAAACCAATTCATAGTCGTTCTTATTTGTCGAAAACACCTTAAAAGCGCAATTCTTAGGACCACCGCTAAAAAATTCCTTTATGTAACTACCTGGTCTATATTCCACCATCTCGTCCGTCATATCCCCCAAAAATCACACACAGTGGGTGACTATTCACCGAGCTTTTGAGTCGTTATTGACGAATCAGTGTCGAAATATAATGCACGACGCCCTAATCGCTCCAAATATTTGTATAACTCAAGTCTCGCATTGGCAGTAGTATATGCAGCTAATACAACATTGACAGTTTTGAGAGATATTATCCCAGCCTCAGGTCTATTCCAGCACACAATTATTACCTCTTCATCAACTATCATAATTGGATGAACTTCTATTGAAGGATCAGTCATAAGTTTAAAAAATTCCGTTCCTTAAAAATTTCGTCGTTACATCAAGCAGGCCATCCACTGCATTCTTGTTTCGATTTTAAAAAATTATCCACATAGTCTGAAAATAGACCTCCGGCTTTGGTTTCCCTGTTGTATTGAACAACATCATAAGACCATATTTCATGGAATTCGAGCACGCAGTACCCCAATTCAACACCGTTTCTTAACTCATCAGCCACATATGTCCCAGTAAACTTACGCGAATCTTCTGCATGGTTGCAGTCACCATCGAAACTGATTTCCGCACATAACCTGCATAGAACGAACATTAGTTTTCCATGCATTCTAAGAGGTAAAACCGGATGTTAAAGATTTAGGGGCGTGCATTTGATTAAACCATCGATGGAAGCGAAAGGAAGTTGCCTACACTCCGCATCTCCAATGTATACTTTAGGATGGCATGTGGGGTACTTACCATATTTGTTTACGTAAAGATAAAGACTACAAAAATCGAAATACTTTATTTGTTCGTTTTAATGGCGTATTTCTAATAACATCATGATTGTTTACAAAATTGCCTGCATTTCAAAAATAAACTAAATTCACATTCCCACATCTCTATAAGTGTATAACCTTCTAATCTTTGCGGAGGATGCTTCTGTTGCTTCACGACGAATAAATATTGTATCATTTTTTACTTTTGCTAAATCGACGGTTTGGTCAGGGTAACATAACTCACAACCGCGGAAATAGCAACCTTGGAAATTCAATCCTTTGTCTGATTTTAATATATTGTTTTCTTTATGAAAGCTTGATTGATTTTTAGACGTCGATTTGTGTAACGTAATGTGAAATGAAAGACTTAAATATTGTAAAATAGTTTCTAATTTATTAGTATATGTATACATATCTATTCACTTAAACATTAATAACAATATATGTTCGTAATATAAAATATTTGTTTTATTTCAAAACTAAATAATGTTCAATAAGTTTAACATGATTAAATAACGTGCGTAAAGGTTTTTTACATAATTGTCGTTACAAACTAAATTATCGTCGAACAAACTTAGGAAATCTAACATGGACACATTATTCATTCTAAAATATAAATACATTAAGCAATACAAACCGCAAACGTTAGAACTATAATCTTGCAATATTTTGGAGTTATAAAACCAACTTTTTGCGTTTTGATGTATAAATTTTAAGTGATAACCGCTAGGAGATCGTCCAAATGAATCAACATATTCCACATGACCATTTACATCTATATACACAACATTACAATGCTCTCCATTCCTATATGAAGTATCTGTATTAACAATAGCGGCAGCAGGTTTTGATATTCTCGTAAGCAGCTGATCACAGGCAGAAACATGTCGTTGAACAATCAAGGGACTCGGTATTGATTGCAGTACTTTTAGAAGTTTGACAAAATTAGTATGTTTTCCAATGCACAGACGGGTGAAAGGATACTGTGGTTCAGGCAACGTACTGCTGTAGTTCTTTTTTTCAAACTCTTACAGATGAACACTGCAGATCTTCCAAATTCAAGTCTTTATTCGGAAAACTTAGAACTTCCCTCTTTTCTTTACCTTTGACCTATACTTTTTAAATTTTTTTGAGAAGTTTTGTGAGGTCTATTTGAAAATCGTCAAAATTTACTGATCCAGAAAACCAGGCTAGTCCGTGATGTTTATGCTCCAGGTACTTTACTTATTTTTTAACGTTATAAGGCAGTTTTACAAATTTTTCAGGGGGTTTTAAAACAAAAATTGCTAGATGATTACCATCCGCAGAGATAACATCTAGTTCTTTCGAAATAAACTGTTTATTTTCACTTCGGCATCTTTGCTAGTCTATGAAGGCAACGTCCATACTTAACAGAGGATTGAGCACAACTAAATTTTAACAAGCTGTTGTAGTGTTTTTAGCTGATGAAATCCACTATTACATTTCTGTGTTTGTCAATTTCTACAACATTGTCGAATTCCGCATAAATCAAATAATTAATTGTTTCTGATAGGGCCTCCTCAAAACCCACTTCAAGACGTAGACATGCGTTTTTAAGGAGGTTTCAGTGTGTATTTGCATTT
Source organism: Agriotes lineatus (assembly GCA_940337035.1). Classification (NCBI taxonomy): domain Eukaryota; kingdom Metazoa; phylum Arthropoda; class Insecta; order Coleoptera; family Elateridae; genus Agriotes; species Agriotes lineatus. The sequence continues at coordinate 22,357 of CALNHX010002487.1, read as the reverse complement.
GCAGCCAAATCAGATGTTAAATAGAAAGCGAATAGACAAAAGCCGTGTGGGGATTCTTCACGCTTTATTGCATTACTATCATCGAGAAAATGAATTCCTGATCCCGAGAATAATAAGCGGTAAGCTCGAACAAATGTTCCATTTTTTGTAAAATCAGGCTGAAGAGGCTTTGAAAGGATTTGTTGTCCGTCAATGTATAGCAAGAAATAATTGATTTTATAATTACTAAAATTAAAGGGGTTCGCTGCATAATGACCGTTAAAGGTTCTATTTGATACGAAACCTACAATGCAGCGTTTCAGTAACTGCCCCAGAAACACATTATCTAAAGATTTTCTTTGCAATACTGACGAAATGGTTAAAACTTTAACGTCAGTTCGCGTAATTGGGTATTTGGCTGACGTAGTTTCCAAAGTTTTGGTGGGTGCTAATAGTATGGATGGGTTTATTTTAATTTTTCTTACGAGTAGACTGGCATCACTAATTTTCACTTTGAATGTAGATTCCTAGGAGGCCATTAAATTGAAAGAATTTCTGGATCGTATCAATTTAGTCTTCATTACAACACCGTTGGTCAGAAATTTTTCTTGGTTAAATAAATCTGAATGCACGTGACCCATCATTTCAACCTGTTTATTTGCGGCCGTAAACAATTGACGTTTTACAAGACCTGCATTAGCCGCAGTGTTGAAACCAAACGTCCTACCTAGCTCCTGCGGCTTGTGAATGGCTTTTCTGCAATTACGGACGCATCCTCGGCGCTTTCTCCACCGGGTGTAACAACTCCTGGCCAGCCTTTGTTTAACAGCAGCCTTGGGAGTCGGAGGTTAGTGATTCTTGGTGTTATATCATACTACTTTAAAAGTGGACGGTCTTCCTGCTTTTAAGCAGTTTCGGTCAGTTTAAATTTGTACTTTCCGTTGTTATTAACATATAAAGTTTAATCTCATACAGTCAACCTATTTTAATACTTGAAGCTTAATGCGTATATTTAATTACGATTAATATATAAAACTACAATTTATGTGTGTAATTGAACCTTTGTAAAAGGAGCATTTACGCTTTTTGCTTTCAATAGCCTGAACAGAAAGTTTTTTTTTAAATGACAGCGGTATGCATACCACTCGATTTATTTGTGGTTAGAATTAATCGAATAACCCAAAAGGGGTTTCTTGGTGTAAACTAATTTATCTATAACAGTCAAATAATAAGTGCATTATGTATACTTATCTAAATACATAAAGCGGCTAATATTTCACAAGTGTAATATGAAATTTCATATTCCACAAGGTATTTTTTAGATTAGTAGGTTACATTGGTATTATAATAAATGACATTAACGACAAGTTAATAAAAATGTGTTTACGAAACGTTTGTTCAAGTATAAATACTCCAAGTTCGAAACAATGGGGAAATAAGTAGCAACATTTCTAGGGATAGCAAATCCAGAAGATACACCGGGCATTGTTTGCCACACTATGTGCTGATGGAGGTGTGATCATGGCAGCTTTAAATGGCACTGAGGATGGAAATGGCAGAAAGTTACATTGCTTACTTAAGAAGAAATAAAATGGACACCGCTAAAAATATTTTTAAACAGACCAATACAAATCCTGTTAAAAATTGGTGTGGTTCTAAGCTATTTGTTTTTATTAGTGCTTTTAATTTCAATATTGCTAATGCTCAAATACATTTCGCAAATTGCAATAATTACTTTTGTAAGTGAATAAGTGCATTAAACGCACTGAACTCCGCCCCATATTAATACGTACATTAATATATTTTGTTCTATATGTATTGTCATGCTCCGCTCCTGCTCTAATGTCTTAGGCTACCAAGATAATACTTAAATAAATTAATTAACTCTGGCCAATGTGATATAAATAAGATTGTCAAACAAACTGTCATAAATAAATAAACGTTACGTTGGTGTCAGAAGTCGGATACTTTAAATAATTAGTAAAAATGTCTAGAAAACTGAGTGATTTGAAGGTGACCGAATTGCGGCGGGAATTAGAAGATCGTGAACTGGAAACAACAGGAAAGAAACCAGAGTTGGCAGCTCGACTTAGACAAGCAATAGAAAGTGAAGGTTTGGATCTGGAAACGTTTCTATTTACGGATGGTACGTCTTCTGCTATAATTTCTGCAATCTCTTCCGATATTTTATCTTAAAATATGTGGGAGCGGGACTGGACGGGTCGGGACGGGACGGGGACGGGAAAAGCGACGGAGACGGGGAAAGGGACGGAGACGGGGACGGGGATGGGTTGGGATGGGATGACAGGAAATAATTAGTCATTATTTAATACACAAATAACGAATCTCGCGCATACGAAGTCGCGGGTAACATCTAGTATGTTATAATGCTAAATTGGCAAAAATTGCGTTTGTTCTTTGACAAGTCAATAAATAGAAATAATAAATTTACTTTGTTACCATGGGTTTTCATAAGCTTCTTACACATCAATCTATGACCTCTCACTTGTGTCAAATTTATTTAGTTTGTCATTACTCACCGTTTTATAACGGCGAATAATTATTACCGTTCATGTGCCATAACAACAAACGAATACAAACGGTCAATCGTGTAAAAATATAAATTTTATAAACCTGTTTGAACAAACTTCGTATATACGAGTATTTGCGTTGCCCATTTAAAATGCCAATTTAACGAGGTTTTTTATTACGAAGAAAGATATAAACGCATGATGAAGAATGACACCCGTATTTCTGCAAGAGTTTTAAATATTAGTCGCAATAAAAATTTTGCCTGCTGTCTACCGGGTGTCACAGAAATAGAAATAAAACGCCATGTAACCCAGCCTGAGCGAGCCTGATTAATTTTGAGTGAAACATTCTAATACATGTTTTACATTAGTTAGGTTTCGCGTTCAAAGTGGTTCTACCTTACTGTCTTCCGTACCAGAGATTGGGACATCAGTATAAAAAATTATGAAAATAGTAATTTGTTAGTAAATACTGAGTGCACCTTTTAAACATTAAAGCAACAATCAAAACACGTTGAACGTGTAGATTTTCCTTTGAAAAATGTTGTGAAAACAGTGGTGGCTTGTGGAGAATTTTGATGGTAGTATACATAGACTACCAAACGTAGAATTTAACCCCCCTCCCACTTACAGGCAAAGATAGATTCCGATATTCGGAGATTTGAATATTTCGCATCTCGACTAGCAAAATTTAGCATAGCGAAAAAATGTACCAAACTTTACAAGTGCATAAAAGATAATGAACTGAAAGTGACCTCTCTTCCAGAGCATTCATCAAGGTTGGTTTTTACCAAGGACTTATCAATGGTTTGTTATATACCAAAAAAAGAATAAAATGGTACATTTGTTGTCTTCACAACATCATGATGCCAGCACTTCAGAAGAAAATAATAAAAATCCAATAATGATATTAGACTATAACGACACAAAGGGCGGAGTCGATAATGCAGATAAATTGGTTAGATATAATACACCTGTAGTAGGAAAACTGCACGCTGGCCGTACAGACTCTTTATGATCGTCTTAGATATAGGTGCAACAAACTCTTTAATTATCTACATTGGGAAGCACCCAGAATGGAAAAAAACAGAGCTCTTGTCGTCGGCGCATGTTTTTATTGTAACTTGGAGATGACTTAGTACGCAAAAATAAGAAGCTTCGTGCAAATAACAATCAACTTCATAGACACATAAAAACTGCACTAATAGATTGCGGTATTGAACTACGTGGTTCTTTTCAGGTAGAAAACATTGAGCCTAGAAAACGCGGTGGATATTATAAGTAAAGTAAAGTGACCTGTGATACTTGCAAAAAATTTATATATGAAGCCCACCATAGAAAAGTTACTACCATTGTATGCATTGATTGTGCTGCTAAGGAGTAAATAGAGGCATCAATAATAAAAAAAGTGCATTTGCATTCGTAGTCTATTTTGTGACGTTACGCAATTTTCTACGTCCCTGTGAAGGGCGACATCAATTAACAACTTAGGTAAAGCTCAAATTGGAGAAATACGTTCACTCAAATATATTGTACAGGACTATTGTAATTTTTAATAAGCTTAATACTTACATCATGTACAAGCCTGATTAAAAGTAAATAAATAATTGTATAAATGGGTTAATTGATTGTAGTGTTTTGCCCCCTATAGTAATTCGCACATCTGCAAGTAAAGTTATTTATGGCTAGCTTTCAGTAGGCATGAAAACTCAAATCTGCAAGTTAGGTTCACCGACATGTTCATATTTAAACTCCCGTGTTACATCACTGGGCTGTGAAATTAAAAAGCAGCAACGCGCAGACTCACTACGCTGTCAATTTATCTATCAACAAATTGAATTTTCGTCCGGTTCGTTTCAAAGGCAAATCTATGAACAAATTATCAGCTAATTCGAATCTCGCGCTTTATTAAGCGTCACTAGTCGTGTTTTGTTTTTAGATCGTTCGCGGCTTCCTGCGAATTCAATTGTTTTGAACGCGTCTTTTCATGTGAAAAAACATAACCTCAACTTATATTTTTACAATTTCTGGACCTCATGCTCTTTTTTAAAGTATTGTAAGACTGGGATCGGCTTCCTCTTATAGGACTCGTTCCTCATGGTAAGTTTTGAAACTCTAGCACGGATATTTGCTTTGTAACACTAACCTTTTTTTAGTCTGCGGGAACTGGCTCGGAACAGCTTCTCCTGATGCTAGCTGTTGTAAGCGGAACGCTAGGATGCTGGAACTACTGCGGTGTACTCCTACACGGCGTGCGGACGTGGTGCTACTAAAATTTCAAACGCCTGACCTCAATTGTGCTCAAAATCTGATGATCGTAAACTTCTCGTAGTTGGCGAAGTGGTTCGGAAGGTGGTCGCAGATGAAAATAATTTTTAGGTGATGGATTTTCACACCCACATTCTCACATATGCACTACAAACTCCTGATTGCGATGCTATAATTATTTTTAATCTATTTCAATTGTAAATGGCTTAAAACTCAATTAATTTCGAGAGATAAATTAGACTGTCATGAAATAATTTTTATTCAATTGTTTCTTTCGCGGGTAGTTAACAACAATTGCCTATCTAAATTCATAATTGTGGATGTTAACCAAGTACAAATCAGTTACTTATAAACTAAATTTTAACTTATATTATAAAAATGTACAAAATCTTAGTTCTAAAATTATTGTTTGTTTACGTTCGTATTTAAACTAAGTTATAACGCCACTCACTATGTTTTATTTGGTTTGTCTGTTCACTTATGTCACTTTACTGATTCATTTTTTTTAAACACCAATCTCGTTCATTTCCTGTTGTGTGAATTTCTTGTATTTTATAATAATTGTCTGCTTTTCACCATTCTTCAAATATTACCGTTCCATTTTTGATAGCCTTATTCGATCTAGTATCGTGCTCTCTTTGCACTGTATTAAGAACATTTTGTCCTTCTTACTTTTATTTAAAAAGTTCATAGAACTGTACTTATTCAATTATACTAACATGTATATTTATTTAACACGCATGTAATAAACCCTTTGGTGATAGATTTGTTGAATTTTGATTGGCTTTACTTTGCACCAACCTCTTAATTTATGCTAATTGATATTTCTGTGACTCTAATTTACGTATTGAGCTCTGCCTTATTGCTATTTATTCTGAAGTAATTCCATTTAATATCGGCAATGCTTTACCAATGTAGTTATGAATTAAAATGTCTGATGTAACTTCTTGCAGTTGCCTGATTTACCCCAGCTCTGTGCTTTATTGACTTGCTTTATTTATCTATGCTGCAAGCAGAGTTGAGTAACGGGCTAAATACATGTCAATATATTCGATTGGTAAAACCACAAGATAGTTACTTACTTATTCCTGAGTCTTTCTACCAAGAGGTGTAAGACTAAAACCACTAGATAATTACCAAAACAAATATAATGTTTTTAGCTATATACAAAGATTAATTAGAAATAACTGAATTGTACATTATTTAAAATCAACATGTTCTACTGGAACGGTATCTGGTTTCGTGGGTCGCGCTGCAACCCACTACACCGGCGTGTGATGCGGCTCCTATGGGCAGTCCGCGGCACTCACGTCGATTCTTCGGGAAATGGGATGAGTAGGTTTTCGAACTTGATCTTCCACTCGGCAGTTGTTGACAGTGATTTTAAGCTGTAATTTGCCGGTGAAGATAGCGATTTTAAAGGTTACCTGGGGCCGGCGTTAGTGACTAACTTCTAGAGCGGAGATTGCGGGTACCTTACGAAGGCTAGGCGTCATTGTTGTAGCTAACGCGATGGCAAATCCTGCAGATAAAATTCGTTCACTTTTTAACCGGAAAGCGGTGATTTAGCGGCCCTTCGGCAATGAATTCATTAAAACGAACTCGAACTACTTGAATTAAATTTAATGTTGAAGTGGTTGATGAGGTACCAATGTTTTATAATTCAAAATATTTTATTACGTTTAGAATTGGTGAAGTTGGTTTGGCCATCTTGGTTCTTTGTGGCGTTTTCGCTGCAGAAATGTTTATGAAATCTTTCTTTTTCTTTAGTGGGATCTCCAGGGAGAGTTCTTAAATTGGTGGGTTTGGAGATTTATTATAATTTGTTGCAAGGCGTTTATAAGCTAGCAGCGATCATTCAGCCATTATACCAGAATGGTAGAGTTGTATTCAATTGTATAAAAGTTCTAAAAAAAAATCATGTCATTACAGGTAAAAAATTATGTCAATTTAAAAATTATCGTTCTAACCTACTGCGAGTACAAACATCTATGACATTTCCGGAAACTATGGAATTTAAGTATATTTTTAAAACGTACTGAATCGGAATGAAGTATTGAAGTATTACAGAAAAATCCTAACATTAAGTTGAAAATATTATTACAAAATTTTTGAAATCACAACTGAGATAGATCCGATTAAACCCGCTGACAAATTTCCGTGGCTCCTCGTAGACGACCAAATTAATTAGAATAAATTAATCTCGAAGTCCTAAGAATGCCACAAAATAATTAAAACATTGCCCAAGTAGTCGTAAATAGTATATTATGTAACAAGTTTTATAATCGTCACTTTAGTCACGAGTTTTTTTAGGCACGAGCGGAGCGTAGTGCAGCGAGTGTTTAAGAAATGAGTGTCTAGACGAGTTTATAACAGGTGGCGCAAAAGTAATCACTCTATCGGAACATGCTCTCATTTTTGCAAATGGCATCTTATGTCATCGCGACTTTGACATTCGTGAAGCAAAGAGAAGCAGAATACACATAGACAAACCATGGATCGCTATACTCCTCAAAAACGCGAAATAATTTGTGTCAATGTTTTTGACAAATAATCGGTCAGTGCTTTTGGCTGCATGTGAAATTTGTTGTCGATTCCCTGGTCGTGTCGCATCAAATGTGCAAACACTGTGGGGTTTAGCCACTCGCCTCGAGGAGACTGGCTCAATACGGGACAGTTTCAGACGTGGCCGGCCCCGGAGTAGCCGTTCGGTCGAGAATATCGCTGCTGTGGCTGCAGATGTCCAAGACGACCCTCAAACATCCATCAGACGACGGGCCACGCACTTGGGCATCGGTAGACGGTCTTTACAGCGAATTTTGGTGAAAGACTTAAATATTTTCTCTTATAAGGGCAACCGCACACACAGCATGAACGACAGTGGATATTCTGAAGCAAGCTTTTCCCGACCGCTTCATCTCTCATTTGGGAGATCTGCACTGGCCCGCAAGATCGGCCGATTTGACCGTTCCAGACTTCTTTCTTTGGGGTTTTCTGAAGTCACAGGTCTATACGAACAAGCCACAGACCTTGGCGGCCTTAAAAGAAAACATCTGACTGGACGTGGAGAATTTATCGCCAGAAGTTTTGAGAAAAGTCATGAAACGAGCCCGAATTTTCATCAACTCTGGCGGTGCCCACTTGACCGATATTGTCTTCGAGACTTAATGGAAAAAAAATTAAACGTCTAAATAAACATAATCAACAAACAGAACCAATTCTTTTCATTTACAAACAAAGTTATTGCCTTTGGAAATCGAGTGAGGACTTTTGCGCCACCTTGTATAATGTGTTACATACTATACTTTTTCTACGATCACAGATTTAGATAATATAACGTCATACTAGAACTCGTGGCCAGCCTACGTCTGGCCCTGCCAGCGTAAATAAACGGTTAACAATAAAAATGCTTGCTTAGGCTGGTGGCCAGCCGACGTCCGGTCTTGCCAGCGTTAACAATACAAATGCGGTCTCGCCATTAGTGCGTGCGCACCACTTGCTAGCAATGAGGCCGTTCATGCAGCGTGTGCGCGCGCCTGCTTACGTCTGGACGGCCGGCGGCCGGCGACCGGCGGCATTGGCTCTTATAATATAAAATTATTTCATTGAGGTTTTGAATATTAGGTTAAGTTAAATTATGCTCGACAAACGTCAATGTTGACTGTTGAAAACTAACTTGATTTTAGTTTTGGCTGTGGCTAATAAAGCAAATACTATCTAAACCTAACTTCACCTCGTGACTAAAACATCGTTGCTAACTTCAGCCCGTGACTAAGAGGCTCTTTAGTCACATGTTATAAAGGCGTAATTAAAAGGTCACTTAGCCACATGTATGCTAGTATGTTAAATGCCATTTTAGTTACAGGGGTAGGAAAAAGTTTATTTTGTTCCATACGCCAAACAAATGAAAGAAACTACGAGGAATTTAGGTGCTTTCAATGAAAAATCAATAACTTGAACTCATAAGAAACATTTACGCACAGTCCCTTTTATTCCGTTTCTAGTTTTTTTAACTCTTTCTAGTTCTTTTCTGACCTTGTTATTAATGCTATATCGTCTGCATATGCGATTACTTGATGATAGTTATAGTATATTATTCCCTTTGTTTCAATATTACCTTCTCGAAAGACGTTTTCTACGGCAAGATTGAACAGCGTTGTGAATAATGGGTCGCCCTGTCGACTACCACTCTGTTTACGGTTTCTTGCAGTGTTATTTTGACCAGATTAATTAACATTTTAGACACCCCCAGTTTTCCCATTGCAGTGTATATCCTCCCCTGTTAATACAATCATACGCTTCCTTATAGTCAATTATATGTAGACCCAGATTTTCTTCGTAACTACTATTATGTTGTATTTTATATTGTAAAAATCTGGTCAATTGTTGACCTGCTCTTCCTGAATCCGCTTTGCTACTATCCTACTATTTAATTTTTGTACGTATTTAACCTATGTCATTCTAATTATTAGTGCTGGTACTTTATATTGTAGCAGTTTTCCATGTTTCAGCTAATCTCTCTTCCCTCCAAGTATGTTTAATTGAGTTCTTTATTTTTCTTTGTAATATCTACCTTGCTTCTTTTAGAATACCTCCTGTAATTCCATTTGCTCCTGGACTCTTAGTGTTTTTAGATTCTCTATTACTTTGTCTTTTTCTCGGTCTGTGGGGTCTTCTATCTGTCATTCTTGGTTATTTGTCATATTAACCGAGGACTCGCTTATTGCAAGCCTGATGCCCTTGCCACTGCGCCAGCCTGTATATACTTTGTTTAGTTTTGGGAGCAATAGAGAAATAAATACAAGTAACAATTTGCACATAGCTCAGGCTTTATCATTGGCGAAAATTTGACCTAACAGATACAGAGTAAATATCACAGATTAGCCAAAATATTATTATGCTTTATAACGCATCCGTGGCTCAGTTATTCTAGCGGGGGAGCGCGGAGTGTGAATTCCAGCATAATACGTTTTTATTTCTCTCGTCTAAAATACGAAGGAATTTTGATTTGCAAAAGATAAAAATAATAATTTGCACATAGTTCAGGTTTTATCATTGGCGAAAATGAGACCTAGTAGATACAGGGTAAACACCACAAATCGTACATAATAGTATGATGCTTTATAACGTATCAGAAACTTGTCCAAATCAAACACGCCCGTGGTTCCGTTATCCTAGCGTCGGACAAAAGAATGGCTCAAAATATTCGCCTTGGAGCACGGAGTTCAAATTCCTGCGGATTACATTTTTTTATTTACAAATTGATCAAATTCGCGCGAGGGACGTTTCGTTTAAGCCTTTTTACAGATAAGAAATAATAAAAATAGGAACATCTAACCCTATACTAGGCGAGAAACGCGATACAAGTAATATGGTGATCAAAAAGGATCACGACGCGCTCAAAAACCAACGTATTCAAGTCAATGGTTAAACCTGTTCTTATATACGATCCAAAACATGGACCATAACGGAGGTTATTAGAAGAAAACTACAGGTATTTATTAACAGATGCCTAAAAATGATACTGGTGATATTACGGTCCAGGACTATCACAAATGAGGAACTTTGGGGACAAATGGAAGAAGAAGACGTAGAAACACAAATCAAAAGAAAGAACCTGGGGTGGATGGGACATACTTTAAGAAAATAAAAAGAAGGTATTTCGAGGAGGGCACTACAATGGAATCTGCAGGGAGCAAGAAAAAAAGAACGCTCAAAAGAGACATTGCAGAGAAGTGTGCAACGGGAAACAAATATGTCCAAGACAGACAACAGTGAAAACAATTTACGAACACCCTATGTCTCGAAAGAGGATAATGGGACATATTATATTATTATTATTATTATTGGTACTTTTATTGAGAGCTATTTAATATAAAAGATTAAATTTGATATATAAAAATGCGAGAAGCTGCGTGGCGCTGTTGGGTAAGCGCCAGACTTGCATTAAGCAAGTCCTCGGTTCGAATCCCGAGGGGGTTGGAATTTTATCCGCCTTGGTGATTGGAATCGGACTCGTGAGACCATTCACAGTTGGGCACCAAATTAACTGTGCTCTACTCAGAACCACAGACCTAGGAGACAAGGTCAACACATCACCAATACACACACCTCATACAATGGTTGCTGCGCAAGCACCAAAGGCGCGATCCAACTCTGTATGCCGAATCCGGGGCAAGTTGATCATTGTACCGCCAGATGCCAGCGCATAAAGCACCAGCCTCGACACCGCAAGGTAAATGAGGTTACAGATAATACATACATACATACATACATATAAAAATGCAGAAACGCTAGTCCCAGAAAATATCTAAATTTTACTAAAATCTGACAACTACTTATTAGTAGCTTCAGCGTACTTATGCGAACGCTTTGTCCGTCCGTCCGTCCGTCTGTCTGGATCGCCTGTAACTTTCGAACGGCTACAGATATCGAAATTGTGAAAGGGGGCAAAGTTGTTGCTAAAGTCCCGAGCACCTTCATGCGCTATTTGGTTTTGGCGAAAGGTGGCGATTTTCCACTTTGCAAACAAAATTTCCAAGCATTTTAGCACGGTGGCGGCTCGTTCACTTGGCGCCATCTACAGAACTTCGGTGGTCACGTTCTGAAGCTACTCTTTAGATCTGTAATTGAGCAGTTTATTTACTTATTGTAGTAAGTTATCATTTGAATACTTGTTTTTAAATAATAATAGCACTTTTAAAGGTTAACAAATCCAAACTTTGCCATCGCCTAGCAGTATATATAAATAGTTACTGTGCCAAAATTGAAAGAGAAATATTGCTGACATCGGGAGATACGTCCAGTATATTTGGCCATTGCTATAATTAACAGCCCAAAACATTTTCTTGTGAAAATGTGCAACATAAGAAGAGAATAGGCAAACGGAAATGACTAAAAATAACAAAATAATCAAGTAACAACATTCTTAAAGGTACTTGCTGTTACTAGTACCATGTTCTGAATCTAACATTGCAGTGATTTTCCATACAAAGCCAACAGCCTACTAAATTTGTCCAAATAACTAAATATCTTAATTTTTTGTCTGATTTTAAACACCATTAAAAATTTACTATAAATGTTATTTTTAAAGAAATTAGGTTATTACTTTCATATTAACTTTATTTATTTGAATTTGTTAATACGTGTTCATTCTCGGTTTTCTTTCGAAAGTGTAGGCTTATAGAGCTATTTGGGTACCGTTCTTTAATATAAATGTGTTATTGGATTTTGCTTGCAACATTAATTTTAATAATCCATAATTCTTGAATGAAAATTATTCACAGAAATTATTTATTTGCAGAGATCGAAATACAAACCTGTTAGGTGTCTATGCATGAGTAAAACTGTTAAATGCCTTTTACCTAAAAGTCATAGCCACTCTTGATAGTTTTACATACTCACGTACTTTTACATTCACGGGCTATTTGAAATTAATTTAGCAGTCGATTGAAAACCTTTGCGAAAGTAAATATTATTTCTATTTTGTATAAGTAATACACTTTAAAATGACAGCTCTTATAAAACTTATACTTCACTCTTATAAAAATTGCAGATGAAAGATATAAATACACCGACTTTAATTTATGTTTTAAATAAATCGCCAAGCAATCTTTACAAAAGGGCATACACATCGAAAAGCAAATTCTATATACCCCAAAAAGCAAAAACTGTTGTTTCTAACCCAGCAGATGTAGGTTTTTCCACTTGCGAGAAACATGCTCAAGAAAGTGAATTTATAACCTTGGACATTTCGTTATGTAAAATGAGGAGTGTCGCTTCAAAAGATCTTCTTTAACAGGTGTTTAGCTGTTATTTTGTTCAGTGTTAGATTTTAAGAACGACATCATGGTGTTGTTACAATGTCTGTGTTTTTTATCGGTTATTGCAACCACTTACGAACAGCTTTCTGGTAAGATAGTTCTTAAACTTTGAATGTAATACATTTATTGGTTAAGTGTTGAACTGATGCAATTTTTCTTTATAATTGTAATCACCGAGGACGTTTACTTTTTTGCTCCTACTTTTATTATGCAGCAGCTAAAATTAATTTATTCCGACATAATATGAGAGCGTTTATAATTAGTTTGTTGTTTATAATAACTATTTATAGAAACACATACTCAGCTATTATTTTTTGAAGTGCAATTCATATTTTTGATATTTCGCCGCACTAAATCATAAAAATATTGTACAAACATGGGTGTATTCAGGGAGCGGAAGGGACCATGCCCCCCTAAATTTCGAATAGTCAAAACGATTACAGGAGCCAACACAATCTTCCCCGCCACAAAAATGCCCGAATGATCATAATAATGCAGCCTTGGCCTATGAGTACTACTGAAAGGTCTTTTAGTACCATGGTTGAGATGTACTGCTTAAACGGACTATACTTAATAGCTGGTCACACACGCAAATACCATCTACCGGTAGGTTAAAACCGCCACGGACTAAATCATGGTCGTCCACTAACACACAGTTCCAAAAATCCGCGGGCCAGTCTGTGGAGTTTATCCGTCCAGGCTAAACTGTTTGTAAGTGGACGAAAACGGCAGATACGTATATTTGCAGATCGAACCGAAAGCATGGTGTGTTGCTTTCCCGAACGGTTCACGGTTGGATTTGCACGTTTTTTAAGCCTTTTGTAGATAATACAGTAAGTACTTAGTTGGTGCAGAAAAAATAAAATGTTTAAAAAGAAACTTGTTGTGCTTTAATTTACATAAATATGGAACAAAGTAGTACACGAAAGCGACGTTCTAAATGAGTAAAAAGTTATTTGCTTAGCAAAAAAGAACTAAGGTTCCCTTAAGGAAAAAAATAAGGAACAATGACCGAGAGGACTTCCGTAACTATTTGAGAATGGATATAGAGACTTATGATCTTTTATTAAATTTAGTGGAAGAACGTCTTGTAAAACAAAACTTTGTAATGCGAGAAACAATAAGCAAGAACGCTTAATTGGTACTCTTTGTTTTCTCGCTACAGGAAGGTCATAATTATACAGATTTAAAATTTTCGGTAGAAATTTCTGCACAGGCACTGGAGTATTTACGTAATACCAGATACACGTGCTGTGATATTTGATGTCTTGAAGGCAGATTATATGAAGCTAAAAAATAATTTTTTTTATAATTTTAGGTCAAAAATATGTTCAAACAGAAAAGTGCAAAATACAAACTACTTATAATAATAAAAAGGATTATGATTAAAATTACTAAATAAAAAAAGGATAAATAAACTTACAATGGGAAAAGACAAGATGATAAAGTTTTCAAATTAATACGACCCTCTTTGCACATCTTGCCCTATGCTTAAGGTTGCCATACGTCCCGATTTTTCGAGATTGTACCGATTTAGAGCTAGTTGTCCCGCAACAAAATGCTGCCTCAAAATGTTCCAATTTTCCAAAAAAAATTAACGCTTTAGCGATTTCGAAAGATTTCTGCCAATTCTGGTTCAATAACTCAAATGCAATTTACAACTAATTGTTTAACAAACATTTTGTATCCAATATCTACCTATTTTGAAATTTGGGTTCCAACGGCCTTGCTTAAATAGGCGATTTATGGGTTTATGCGAGCAACACATTTCCAAAAAATATGATTGATACAAGAATCCAAATGAAACTACTGCTGCTGCAGCAGAAACAGATGCAAATTAAAAGAAAACGAACATTGTGGGATCGCTACAAACGCACAAAATCGCAGCGTGATTATTTCTCGTATCGACGCGTTACTAATGCTACAACTGATAAAATTAGAGTTGCCCGCTCCGCTTATGAGCATAAACTTGTTGAGCCTGGTAACCAGAAAAACTTTTTTAAATATTTGAAGAGTAACCTAACTTCTCGAGTATCTTCCTTCTCCCTAAAAGATAGCGACGGATCTGTACAAACCAATCCTGAATTAGTAACCAACATATTCGCAGAGAGATTTCTTCAGTCCTTTGTCAAAGAACCTTCTGGAAACCTGCCAAGTCTCCGTCCTTCCAATCGAGTAGAAAACCAAATAGCTGCATTTACAGTAACTTCAGAAGAAGTGATTAAAATCACCGAATCATTGGATCTCCATTCATCTCCAGGGCCCGATGAAATCTCCCCTCATTTACTGAAACGGTGTTCCCATGCATTGGCAGATTCGCTAACTATATTATTTAATAGTTGTCTTCGAACCTCTTCTATTCCAGCTTCATGGAAGCACTCATTAATCGTCCCAGTATATAAAAAAGGGGACAAGCTGGAACCTGGTAACTACCGGCCGATTAGTTTGACTTGTATTGTGTGTAAGTGTTTTGAAAAACTAGTGGTTAAACGGCTTATGGAATTTCTCAATGCCAATGGTGTAATTCCATCAAACCAGCACGGGTTTTCTCCTGGAAAGTCCGTAGTAACCAACCTCTTATCAAACTTAAACCTTTGGACCAACGCAGTGAATCAGGGAAAATGCATTGATATCATATATCTGGACTACGAAAAAGCTTTTGACCGAGTACCTATTCGAAGACTAATCCTTAAATTAGAACATTTTGGGATACGCAGAGCTTTGCTTCTGCTATTAGAAGATTTTTTATCAAATCGAACGTTTTCAGTGCGTATACAACAAACTACATCAAAGCCTCTTCCAGTACTCAGCGGAGTTCCTCAGGGCTCTGTCCTGGGTCCGATTCTATTTTTAATATTTATCAGCGACTTATCCAGCGACATGAAATCATCCGTAAGCTTTTTTGCCGATGACACTAAAATGTTTTCTTCGCCCACCGATCTTCCAAACAACACTCTTGTTGAAGATCTCGTAACATTAGAAGAGTGGTGCAAAAAATGGCTACTTTCTTTAAACTCTGATAAGTGTACAGTACTGCATATAGGTCACAACAATCCCAAAGTGCAATATTTTCTAAATGGTACTGTTCTGCGCGAAGTGAGTGAGCAATTGGATCTGGGTGTGACAATATCGAATGACCTAAAATGGGAAAAACATATTACAAAAATTGTAAAGAAAGCGAACTCCATTTTGTACTTAATCCAGCGTTCATTTGGGAGTAGTATCTCACCTGAGCTGTTTAAAAAAGCTTATATTTCTTACGTACGTCCTATTATTGAGTATGCAGCTACAGTGTGGTGTCCTTACTTTATAAAGGATATCGACCTATTAGAAGGCGTACAGCGTAGAGCCACAAAGATTCATATCTGCTTAAGATCGATGCCATACGAACAACGGCTGGAGAGACTCCAGCTAAGTACTCTTAGTGAACGTAGACAACGTATTGATATGATCGAGGTGTTTAAGATACTCCACAATCACTATTCGTTCCCTTTAGAAGATATACTAGTACCCAGTAGCAATAGCCATCTTCGAGGACATTCGTATAAGCTTCAGACAGATTTTAGCAACATTCTTGCCAGAAAACATTTTTTTAGCAATCGAGTTGTGAATCGTTGGAACAATTTGCCTTCCAGTGTGGTGCATGCAAGCAACACAAATAACTTTAAATCTTTGTACGACAATAATAATTAACTTTTATTGATTTTTAAATTACCCTTGTTTCTTTTTACATATAATTTGTTTAGTTTTATTAATTGATTGTTAATTTTGTTATTAACTTTTGTTTTTTTTTATAATTATCCTATATTATTTTATAATCATTTTGTTAATTTTATTAATTGATGGTTGTTTTTCTAGTTAACTTTTTTTTGTTATATATAATTATCCTATTTGATTTCGTAATAATTTTGTAAATATTATAAACTTGATTGTTGATGTTCTTCTTTTTATCTGGGGATTTTGCAAGTAATTTGGTTAATTTTATTAATTATGTTTGTTTTGTACTTAACCCATTAATTTTAATTTTGTTTTATACTTTATACTCTGCACACTATATCTATGTATGAGGAAAGTTGTATCGGCAGTGCCGCCTACTTTCAATAAATAATAATAATAAAAATTTGAATCAATGGTAGATGTACCATCTAACATATTAATAACTACATATTGTGCAATTAACATTTTTATTAGAGCGTTGTATTAGTGTTCCCGTTAAATTTATCTTATTAATAGACAGGATTCTGACAAGCTAGAAGCGGTCGCAAGCGATCGGTTACGATCGTCCGCGATCGCTTGGCCAACATCTGAAAGCGTCGCCGTCGGTCGGCATTCGGCATCTATGATGCGTTACGTATAACGAATCATGATACGATATACGAGCAGTCGGAGCAGGTGCGTGTAACGCTGACACGCTTCTATTTCCAGCAATAGTGTCTACAAATATTCGATGAAGAAGCGACGCCGCAAAATTTTAAAATCAAGCTGATACATTTTGCAGAAAATTGGATAATTTTAAAAACAAGTTTGGTCGACATAAAGGCCGTTTCCGATCAAGTTGGTGATTCTGAAGATGAAGATGATTCTGATTCTGACGGGGAAGACACAGATTCCGAAAATACTCGTAAAAAGGAAATATCCAAAGCAGATAGCATTCGGTTCAAAAAATGCCACTCGAAAACATCGTTTTGTTGAAACTGCGTGATTTGCTGCTTTATTATATTAGACAAATATAGCCTTCTCACGACAGCATATTCGCTAATAGAACTTGCCTATAAATATCTAGCAATGCAATATGTAAGGCAAGTCGCCTGCGTTACATTAAAAATATGCTTCAAACAACGTTGAGCCAAAATCTGCTTTCAAGGTTCAAGCTTCCTGCTTATGATTATCGACCAAGACGTTTTAGAAAACATCGATCAAGACGACATCATAGATTGCGTAGCAAACCGCTCGAAGCTACTTAAAAATCAATTGTTATTTTAAGAATTTTTTCGACAAATAATTATTTGTTTCATTACTACAAAAAATGCATGATTTCGGGACAAGTAAGACAGTACCGAAACGTATTTTTTGTGCTAATGAAACAAACTATCTTTTCTCCAAATACTCGTAAATTCTGTAATGTGACTTATTATTTAGAATCAAACATTGTAGGTTACCTATATTGTAAAACTATCATGGCAGAAATAAACAATCACTATACGAGGAAATTAAACAACAACGACGGCGATTGCCGAATATTGACGAAGTGTTTGTTTTTTTATTTAAAATTTTCCATGTAAAACCCTATCTTGCTTCCATTTTTGAACTAGTGCATATTATATGAATCGAAAAGTGTACAGTTGCCAAGGTAATTGGTGAACATCCCGAAATGACTTACTTTTTATACAAAATTATTCAACAAAATGGAGTCTCATTCGTGTGTTTGGAGAAAAACATATTATTTTTAATCTTACCTCACCTACTCCAAAAATATTGGTATTTTAAAAATTTGTTATTTTTATTCCCAAAATAATTTTGAAAATTTGTTTTGTGTTATTTCATACACATTTTTATATCAAATGATTTGTTTTTTTTTCTATCATTTATTAAAGGAATTTCAACTTTCCATTTATCATTATTTTCGGTTGGGTTGGGGGGGGGGGGGCGGACCTCTCTTGATGCCCGGTTGATAATTTTGTGCCCATCCGCGCCTGGCCTGTACATATTGCAGGTGAATGTTGTTGGTGTCAACATGAAGCTCTCGTCAAGGGCGAACTTTCTGGAGAGGTTGTGGAACTGTAAAATTCGAGGGGGCGAAAATACGGGGGTTAAAACGACTTTTTTTGTCCTGTTATTGCTTTAATATCATCTAGCCAACATTTTGGTGGTCTTCCCACATTTCTTTTGTGCTCTCTTGGTCTCCACTGGATGATATTCTTAGTCCATCTTTCACTCTCTTGTCGGGCCACATGTCCCGCCCAACTCCACTTCAACTTTGCGATCCTAGCGATTACGTCGTCCACTTTCGTTTTTCTTCTTATGTTATTTCTTATCTACATTATAAAATTATATGTTTATCCATGTTTTGATTATTTTCTATGTTATTTAATAAATTTGGTAGTTGTGTTTCTGGAATTATTTCCTGAGTTAACGCCACCAATAAAGGATTTATCTTTTTATCATCATCTTATACATACCTTGATAAAAAATCAGCTACTTAAATATCTTAACTTTTGCAATATTTTATTCTTAGTTTATACTCTGGCAAATACATGCTCCATGTCATTAATCGAACACTCAGAGCTTTACAACTATTTAAAAATTCTAGAGTTTTATGATCAGTGAATAGTTTGTTACGTGTCAAAAGCATTTGATATTAATACTAGTGTTGAATGAGGAATCTAGTGAGAGTGACGCGATAAAATTAATATCAGATTGGCTTTGTTCGTTGCTAGGGAAGATAATAACAAGGTTGGTTTGTTTTGAGAGAAAATTTGTATATCAGCTTTTAAAAAAAGGCAAGAGTTTTCGTGGGGTGTAAATGACAATCTCGCCATTTATTATGGTTTGGTGATAGTAAAGAATTGGGTTACTAGCCAGCCGTTCCTGTATGGGAGATAATTAAGCGGATGTCATTTTTCCAATGAATATTTATATTCAAGCTGTGAAGCGATCTGGGAAACACGAATACAACGATTGCGAAGTTTATTGCCTGTGAACAGGGTATGTAGTTTAATGTGGAATTTGCCTTTTGTTACCTGGAAATTCGATTTATAGCAACAACTATTAGGCGGAAAATCTTGGAAAGCTAATCTACCGCAGTATTGGGAGTCGAGGTATAGCGAATGACAGCCGAGGTTGGAACTTGTCAAGCTGACATGTGATAGGAGTAACGGGACGTATTAAATGTCTGCGAGTATATCGGCACAAAGATAAGTGTTGTAGCTAGAATCTGATGATATTTTTGCATATAAAACTGTGTAACCATTAACCTTACGAACGGTTTAAGTTAAGCGATTTAGGGTACCCTGCATGAGGTAGTAATATTAAAGATGCTAATTGTCTGATCGATGGTAGTAATGTTCGAGTAGTAATAAACTAGTTACAAGTATTGCTTTCTTTCATTTTGATAGGGAGTTCAATAATCGTATTGTTATTAGTTGATAGAAAGTGAAGTTACAAGTTTCTTGGCTTATATCAGTATATTTGAGTTTAACTTGTTGGCGCCAATTATAACATCATAAACTAGAATCCGCGACGTCTTCACTGATGCTAGAGACGGGCCTCAAATATACTTTTATAGTGATCGATTGTTAACTAAGAGATATAGCGATGACCTAAAGGTAGGTAAAGGAATTTATAGATAAATATAGCTAACAAGTTACTTACATAAAAGTCAAGAAAATGAGACTTTACCTGACGAGGCGAAATTTGAAGTACAAGGGGGCATACGCCGAGTATTTTAACACTTTCTTAACGTGTATTGTATACTATTTTTTCTGAAATCGAATAATTAAATTTTATCTACGGCAGTGTGCAAAATTGACACTTAGTCGGCAGTTTTAAGTTTGTAAAACTACTGTTTATTAACATACTTTTATTAGTTCACGTCGTCAGTGGCAACGTGTTTTAAAATTTTTAACCACGCAACGAGGTTAACCACTAAGGAAAAAAATTTGACATGATTTTATTTTTCTAAGGTGCTCCCACTATATATATTTGTTTGACATTTTTTCAGTTTCATGCCAGGTAGACATATAATCTCCATGCAAAATATCGTCATCCTTCGACAAATAGTTTGTGAGTTATACCGCCAACAGGCACATAGACAGACAGACAGACAGATGGAATTGAAAAAACTTGTTTTTCATCATCTAGAGACCCTGAAACGTGAAGATCTAAAGATATCTCGCAAGGTGATTTTTTTCGCGATTACAATAGTTCGGGCCGGTTGCAGAAAGCAATGTTAAGTCTGGTGTTAGCTAACGTCGCGTCAAAGTGATGGTCATTTTGGCACAAATAAATGTATAGCGTTATTAAAAGAAACTTTCTATATTCTAAACATGGGCCGTAAGGTACAAAAACTATTAACAAATTGTGAATTATGTCAAAAGACTCAGGTAAACAACAAAATCCATCAAGATCTCATGAAGCATGTAGAAGCATTACAACCATTACAAATTATGTCTGTAGATTTATTTGGTACTTTACCTTAAGGAAGATGTGGAGTTGCCTGTATATTTGTAATTGGAGATATATTTACAAAGTTTGTGAACTTTTATATCATTACGAAATTCAATACTCGAACATTGGTTAATAAACTTATAAATGATTTTATAGTTAAAGTAGGCAAACTAGTAGCTGTATTGCCAGATCGAGGATCACAATTTATAAGTAAATTATGGTAAAGAAAAACTGAATGAACAAGAAACAGAATGTAAATATTCAGCTACATATCATCCACTATCAAAGCTAGTGGAAAGAATTATGAATTATTGGGGGGTCTGGTTAGATGTTACTGTAGAATAAAACATATAAATTGGCCGAATTACGTACAAAACATAGAAAATTGGTTAAATTGTGTACAAAATGATATTACTGGAATCACACCGTATGAACTGATCAAAGGTCAAAAACCTGATATAAAACCTGATATAAAACAATTAATTTAATTTCCTGAACGAAATGATTTAAATATTAATGTAAAGATTCAATTAGCTATTCAACTATCAAAAAGCTTTTATTGTTATATGAAGGTCCGTACGAAGTGATAAAAGAAATAGTCGTTATAAATTTATCTCAATCATACAAATGCAAGTCCCAACCTGAATGAGAGTTCTCATACTTTAAAAAGGATTACTTTTTTTTTAATATGTTTTATTACTTTTTGCAATCTGTATACAACAATAAGCAAAATATATGTATGTTAGTAATTATTGGACATGAACAATGACATTATTGAAATCCAACGATTTACAATTTACAGTTTACTACGAACTACATTATATTAATTTAATCGAATCTATTCGGTAGGTCTAGCGGTTTGTGTCTCTTTAGTCTGTGTAGGGTTTCACTATTATCAAGTAGGTTAATAGCCAAGGCATTTGGGTGATGTTCTAATTTCCTTATGTATTTAGCACTGAACTTAACTATCACTTCTTTTACAGTGTCTACTTTCAGGTCGCTCAGAATGTCTGTATTTCTCACAAAGTATGGTGCATTACACATTGACCGTAATACTTTAGATTGAAATCTCTCAAGTATTTGAATGTTAGAGTTGGCCGTTGTTCCCAAAGTTGAATGCCGTATGTCCATACGGGTTTAAAAATCGCATTGTAAATTAAGAGTTTGCTTGTTAGGGATAGTTTTGATTTCCTGCCTAGTAACCAGTAATGCTTACTAAATAATATGCGAGTTGTTTTCTTTTTTTCCATATGTGAGATTTCCAGGTTAGGCCTTTGTCGAGGTGTAAGCCAAGATATTTAACTTCATTAACTTGAGTTAATGGAATGTTATTTATTAGGACTGGTGGTGTACTTCCTCTGCACTTGGTGAATGTGATATGAAACGATTTAGTTTCGTTGAGTTGAATACGCCATCGTTTGGTCCACTGAGTCAGTTGATTTAAGCTTTGTTGAAGGAGCTGAGCAGCTATTGTTGGATCTGTGTGTTTTGTCATTATGATCTTGTCGTCGGCAAAGGTAGCAGTGAGGGCGTGCGGGCTTGTTGGTAAAAAAGGATTACTGAGCTACTATAATGGTATATTCAAACACG